>VYZR01095952.1:0-14295 GCA_013400675.1 Oxylabes madagascariensis
TGTTAGTCCTCCCTCCTTGGGTAATGAGCTTTCTGCAGCCCTTGGGATTGATCTACCATGGAAGAACAAACCCCATTTCCTTGTCTGTAACTGCACC
The DNA here is from genome assembly GCA_013400675.1 of Oxylabes madagascariensis. Lineage (NCBI taxonomy): Eukaryota > Metazoa > Chordata > Aves > Passeriformes > Timaliidae > Oxylabes > Oxylabes madagascariensis. The sequence goes on from VYZR01095952.1 coordinate 98, forward strand.
CCAGACTTGCGGGAGAGCTCAGCTCCCACTCTTGTCCCAGCAGTCCAGGCAAATCTCAGATAGACAAAGCTCAGGGATCAGCACCTGTGCCATGAGTCTGCTCTTCCTGCTGCTCCAACACTGCAAAAGGCAGCGAAGATCTCTCAAACCCTATGGAAATATTTGCATTTCAGATCCATGCCAGATTTCTCTAAGGTCTAAACTAGGGTAGGCCCTATGAAACCATGACAGTACGCTTTGACTAAGTTCTCATCTGGCAATCCCAGGAGAAGTGCTGCCAGGTTTGGTTTCCAGGATTCAGAGCCGCCTTCACAAGCCCCTGGAACCAAGGAAAATGCCAGGTTGCATTTCTGCCATGGCATTAAGACTCTCTACCATCCACCTCCTTGAAGAACATCACCTGGTAGTCATTGATGAAATTCATCTTCAGGAGGGGCTGGAGGATGAAAACAAAAGGGATGACATGGACAGGAGAGCTACTGCTGGCACTGGTCATGAAAAACTGAACAGAAACTCATGGAATAATCAGCAGGATAGTGCACTCCACTGACAGGAGTCAGGAAAAATCTCTTCCCATTTCACATCTGTACAGGGATTGTTCTGCATCTTTTATCTGCTGAACGTGATGGAATGAAAGATGTAACCAAATCATCGTCCTAAGGAAGCTTTCAAAGCAAGGTTTCTGAACACCATTCTTCCAAGAGCGATGGAAATCAACAAACATGACTGATTCCAGCAGTTAACAGAGGATTTGCGGTCCCCTTACACAGGGCAGCACTCCACAGAAGGAATGCACAGCCTCACCCAGGCCAGAAACTCAGGCAATGGAGATATGTAACATATGGCATCCAGACTGGGAGAAAGTAGAGAGCTTTGCTTTTCATTTAACTCTTCTACACATTAGACAATATTGCTTTACACCAGAAGTAATTCTTCAGTGGATGGAGTGTTTCATACAAGACACCAAACAGAAAGGCAGCTGAGACCCCAGCTGAGATGCTGCTAACTCTGTAACTTAGGAGACAGGCTGCCATGCAGGAACTGGAATGGCCACAAGATTTTGCAATTAAACAGATGATCTCACTGACTTGCTTGCTGGGGCAAATCAATATCAAGAACCTCTGTAGATTTAAGTCAAAGCTACTTATTAAAGTTTGAACGACTCTGCAGGGCTTTTGAGGCACTGATGATGGGCAAATATCCTGCTACAAATGAAAATAAAGTTGACTGCCCATTCAAAAGGGTGGGAATGGTGAGGGGGAACTACTCAAACTATTTTTACGCAAACCAGTTACAAATGAGACCTGCCATTCATCCCCAGTGTTCTGTACAGTTTGCTTCCCTTGCCTTGGTCTCTTCACCCCCAGGAAGGTCTCCTGCTGCTTTCCTGCTAGTCAGTAATTTTCCAAGAGTTTATTAAATGACAAATATATTTTTAAAACAGAATTGTCTTTCTTATGTCACAATGCAAAGGGTAGTAGAAATCAGTGTGCTTCCTGCAAATATACAGTCTGAAGAACAATTTTAGAAACAAAACACGGAATTACTGCCCATGTGACTCCAGGTATATAGGAAAGAAACCAACTGGATTTACTGATTTTATGTAGAACAGTAAAAAAAAAAAGCACAAATCTCATTCCGGAGATTTTAAATATCCAGCCTTTAGCTAGAAAAAGCAACCTCAATTCTTCCACAAATTCTTGGAGTCCAAATTGTGGCCAGGACTAGTGAAAGAGAATTTGTAAGGATGTTACAATATATGCTTTAACTGAGGAAAAAAAGAAAACAAACCAAAAAACCCCACCAAAAAACCAGCAAAACAAGAAGCACTAAGTAAATGTTAAACAAAAGTAAATACCTACGAGCATAGAAACTCATCAGGCTAGGAATGCAGTCTGTTGCTATTAAAGACTTCAGAGAATGGGAGCAAGTGTGCTGAGAAATCTGTTCACACCTTAGATAAGGTTATCATTATCACCAACGAGTTGTCTTAATAATATGCAAATCTGAATGCTACATTTACATCTGCAGAACAGAGCTGGCATTCGTCACCCCTAGGAGAGGTGAGCTGTTACTACTGTCTGTGCCACACACCAGAATTATCTTCAAGAGAAAAGACTTAAAAGTAATTAAGTACAGGTACTTAATTTGCACTCTTTCAATGCAATCATGTGGCAGTGCCCCCTCTGTGCTCTCCCTAACAATCCAACAGACAGAATGGAGATGTGGAGAGCTTTTGAATTGCTTTCCTTCTAATGATGAAGAGAAACTTGACAATAAAGGCAGAGACACCTTCTTCTCTGAAAATTAAAACTCGTATTTCCAGGACTGTTGTGTCTGTCTCTTGGCTGGAGAGCACCATCAGTTGCTATCCCACAGTGCTGCAGATGAAGCCAAGCCTGGAGTGTTACTGAACACTTTCCCTCCTGCCTCAGTTCAGCAGGCGTAAAAAGCACTTTGTTTAGAGATCTAGCTGGGAATGAAGACAACAGCTTGGAGATTTTGCTTTTTCTATAAATAGGAGGCTGAACTGGAAATTTTCAATACATCCTCTCCTAGTAACGCTTCCACCTTTCACAGGAATAATCACAGCTGAGAGCTGAAGCCGAGACAGTGAGGAGCTCTTTCCAACCCCCTGCTAGACTCTTGACCAGCACCATCACTGAGGCTCTGCTCTCCAGACACTCAGTTTTGCATACTTTGGCTGATAAAAGACTGCCAGCTTCTCACAAGTCTAGCTTAAAACATATTAGTAGTTCTGTCCACCTACTCTGGCAGGCAGAACCCTTGCTATACAAACACCCTTCCACATCCACACACTGCTTCACAGTAAAGAAATTTTTATCTGGATGCCAGCCAAAGGAGATGGATCAATAATTGTTGTAGTAAATGAACTCTATTTCCAAGCATATTTCTAGGTCCACTGTGTCTCGAAGGAGGAATATACAACATTTAAAAACCATTCCATCATTTCATGCAGAAATAGAATGGATTCCATACTTCAGTTCACATCAAGTACCAGAAAGTTTAATTGGTAATAAAGTTCATTGTTCTGAAAACAAGAGAAAAGAAAGAAGCTGCCTGTGACACAAAGATAACCTGATCCAGGCAGCTCTGGTCAGAGGGCCCTGTACAGCACAATGCAGTTTGGCAGCAGAGAGCTCAAGCAGAACTCAAGCAGAGAATATGGTAAAGAAAGCAGAAAGAAGCCAAAGTCCAAATGAAATGCACAGAAAGCCAGAGGAGCTCTGCTGATGCTGATTTAGGTAGGGAGCAGCTGGGCAGTAGCTGTTCAGACCTGGGATCCCACTGGACACTGCTGCTCCACTCCAGCATTCACTGGAGGTGTTACACCCAAGACAGAAGCAGCAGAGCAGCCCCCGTTTTCTTTGCATGCAAACCCTTCCACCTATTTAAATGAAGTGCTTGGTTTTGTTTAGTTGACCAAATGCTTGAGAGGACATAGCAAAAGCCACCCCTGAAAAAGGACTTCACGAGCTTAGCCTGTGCTCAGCAACAGTGGCACAGACCAAGAACTCTACAGGGCACGTGTCACACCTCATACCAGGTCTGCACTGCCTACAAGAGCTCTCTGAAACAGGCTGGGGCTCAAGAGTATGGTTCAACAAAGGATGGACTTGACATCTGTACCTTGTTATCTGTGGCATTCTATACCCAAACCACCTTGTAATGCCTTTTCAGCAAAATGCTGACTGGTTACCTCCTGCATGACCTACTTGAAGGGCCTTAGCTTGCCCTCCTGTAATGCAAAACGATGCAGAAAGGCACTGCACAAGAATTCCACGATGCCCCACAGCTACTTAGCTTACAAATTATTCCAGTCTCTGCCTGGCAGAGAGGCCAAGGGGTGGCTTTGCTTGTTTTATCACACATGCTTGCTGCCATGACAAAGAATCTTAAAAATACAGAAAGGAGGTGGTACTAATCTAACAAAGGATCAGGGCTCACAAGCCTTCCGAAACAGACTACTTCCATTAGAGTGACTGCAGGGAGCTTTGCTGCAGTCCTGCTCTTCACCCCACCACATCAACAGACATTTTTGTAGATTCCCTTTCCTGACAGCCAAGGGAGGAGGGACCTAGATTCATTCCTGAGTAATGACAGAAGGCAGTAAGCAAGTGCACAACTTTAGATTTATACCTCAAGATATGATTGTAAAGCATTAAGGTTGCATGTAACTAGGTTATGTCTCTGCTGCTAAAATCTATGCATAATTTATTTATATTACAAGCTAAACATCAGGAACTGTCAGGAGGAACCCTAACAGCTCCTTACTAGCACGAATTAAATGCTCTGCTCATCATATAAGCCCCAGGACAGCCATATGCTGTGATCCTGCACAGTATCAGTAAGCTAATTAAGAAACTGCCTTCCCTCACTCCTCTCTTTTGTGTGGGTTTTTAATTTGAGTTGATTTTTTCCAGTCTGGGTTGGGCAGATAAGCTTCTCCCTTTCATGCTACTTGCTGCCTCCAAAGTGAAGATTCACAGGCAAATTTTGGTTCTGTTTTTATCTCCTTCTGAAACTATTCCTTCTCTGAAAGTCCACTTCAGAAGCACCTGTTGCACACCGGAAGACTGACAGTATCATTAGCTCCAGTACCTGGAGCAGCAATCTCCCAAAGGCTGCGCCCACTCTGAACACAACATGAGCACAGCAGCCTCGAGTACTGTGGGTGGGTGGGGGACAGAGATGGCAGCACCTGCCCCCAGCTCCCCGGGGTGGGACAGCACAGCATTAACCTTTGGGAGGAGTCCTCTGCAGATGATCTGGGTTAAATAACTGCCTGCAAAAGCATAGGAAAGGACTACTTGAACCAGGATAGGAGAGCACACTGAGAGTAAGAGGGAACATCAAACAAACAACTTTGTCAAAGAACCCTTTTTGGAGTTGGGGAGAAGTGTAGCTGCGAGGAGGGCTCTGTACTAATGCAAATTTGCTGCTGATAAAAAAGAGGGAAATGCGAGTTTTCAGGTGCCAGCCTTTAGTTTCTACCTTCTCTGTTCTGCCATGCTTCAGTGGGCAAAGCTCCCCTGACACCAAGGGCAGCTCGTCTGGCAGCACCACAGCAGCGACACCTGAGCCTCATCTCCTGCACCCTGCTCTGCACTTCCAGGTCACAGATTTGCACTTCAGTGCCTTCTTACCTCAGTCAGAGGGAGGTGAAGCCTGCCTCTAGTACATGAGTGCACACAGGACAAATACCAGATGACTGGCACCACATACTATTATCATGCCTGCAGGATCTCAAGATGGATAGAGCTTGAAAGTAATGCATTTTGAAAGCTCTAATTCCCAGGCACTTTTCTTCAGAGAAAAGCCACACGTTAATCATTAATAAGAAAAGAGGGCATAAGAACCTGGTTTTGACAACCTTACTTCTTTTTGTTCCTCAAATTCAGCACACAGAGATGGGAAGAAAAAACAGGCACACCATCACTGATACACTCCATACAGGCGTTCTCAGGGGCAAAAGAGAGAGACCTTTCTGCCCAAACAAAACCTCATGTTGCTTGAAAAACCTCCTTTACCTCCAGGTGCCTCACAGACACCCACACTCCTGCTACAGTGTGTGCAGGGCATGGCTGGGCACACACACGTGTTACAAATGTATAAAGACACCATTACCTGTGACTGAAACACAGCAAGTGACATCTGCAGGACAAGATGTTCAGGCATGTACCATAATGCTCTGTCCTCCTCAGAAAAAAGGCTTAGAACATTTGCATACAAAAACGATTTGACACATCCCAAGTATTACTGATTTATCATCAAGCTCTTGCAGTCATCTTTCCTCTGAAGTACCGAAGAGGAGCCTGTCGACACTTTTACATCATTTCTCAACCTGGTGGAGTGTGTTTCTGGCTCTCAATGCACTGAGTCCTTATGCCATGTCTTCAAACATCATATCTAACATTTACCAAACCTCTCAGGTTTTGATTCCATGGGACCAAACCCTTAATTTATACCTACAGGAGTTGCTTATTCCCAGTGGATGTCTGTATGATGAACCATTTCAAAATCCTTGAGCTACTGGTATTATAGAAACTTCAGGGGAAGGTACATACTGAGATGCCAGTCCCACATTAAAGACAGAAGAGTGATGATCAGTGAAATCCAGATCAGTGAAGTGCCCCTAAGGCACTTAGCAGCCTGAACCTCACCAAAGCCAGAAGGAGACAGGGCTATTAAAAATTAGACCACAAAAAGGTTTATACCATTAATCTTGCCTGTAATTATGTCAGTGTAGTAGCACAACAGCAAATAAATCCACACTTCTCAAGTCTCCTGGTACAGCTCCAGCCACCAGGTTGTCCCTTCCCTTCACAGGGGCTGATGTTGGACAAGCTGTTATGTGCAATCTCCAGCTGAAGAACGCATGTTTTTAGGGGAAGTCAGGTGGGTGCAGTTTGTTTGTGTTCATACACCTCGGCCAGGGCTCTGAACCCTGAGGATACTTGTGAATGTGAATTTCTGTGTACTTGGAGAACTGACAAGAAATGCTGCAACTACAGATGGTACCCCTGGAAAAAGGAGCACTTTGCATCTGTTTGCTATGCAAATTAATTCATTTAACATTTGTTGACAGCAGGTCAGTTTAGCACAGGAATCAGGCTAGAAAGTTGGCAATTTAGGACCTAAGTTCTACTCTGTCCTCCTATAAGTGAAAAAATCCAAGAGAGAATTAAAAGTAATTAGGCAGAAAACAGCAATTAAGCCCAGAATGAATTTAATTTTTAAACCATTAAAATCCTTGCCGCTTCCAGAGAACTAGGAATCATGGTGGGTATCTCCACAGAACACTAACAAGATGATGTGACTGCAACAGTGCTCTGACCCACAGATGCAGCAATTTCCCTCCAAAGCAGGGAAGCACCTTAGGAGAAGCCAGGGAAGCTCTCTGATACTGCCTGGTAGGAGGCCTCTGGGTGTTCATGAATCACAGATCCACCTTTCCTGTAAGAGCTCAACTCATACTCCTCTCTCCTAAAGCACCTCAATATCTGGGTAAAAGTTGTAGGAAGGATCATGAAATGGCCTCATGAAGATGCACCAAATCATTCCATTATTTCATCTGGAGTGCAATTTGAAGAAAAATGCTTCTGGATTACAAATCCCAGTAGGAATTTAAGGATTTAGAGAACAAAATAAAAAAAAAAGGCAGTAACTAGAAGAGACATTCCCCACATACCTAAAATAATAAAATACAATGTGAAGACATAAAACTTGTGTTGTAAATGAAATGAAGGAACATCTGTGCATACTTAATGATTCTCCTATAGTAAGCAAATGTCTTCCTTACTTCTTCCCCAGTCCCACTGCTTCATAACCAAAAATCCACTTTGCTTTGATTTTTACTAAAGAGTAAAAAACAGATTTCTACCATACATGTTTATCAGCTTCAACAGAATATAAGAATACCCCTGTTTTATAAAATGACACCCAAGGCAGCATCCCTCACAAGGCTCGTGACCATTTGCAGCAGTAAAGTGATTATGGATATTGCAGATCTATTCATCATATTGGGTCTGCCCTTAGAAACACAGCAGTGAAAGAGGAAGCATCTTTTTCCTGAGCTCAGGATGAGAATGGAGACAAAATTATCATCCCCTGCACTAGTCTGAAAACTCCAGTGGTCAAGATCGCAAAAGAGCATCCAACAAATTTCATTATCAGATCCTTGCGAAGATACTTTGCATCATTATCAGATCTATCAGATACTTTGCAAACTGGATGTGCTGCCAAGTTTCCAAAGGGGAATACAGGATTCCCCCCAAACATTTCTTTGAACAGATTTTGGCAAGTCAAGTGCAGAGTGAGATGGCACACAGAACCCACCAGCCATGTTCCAGATGATACCAGGGTTCAAAATATCCCTACAATGGGCACAGTCACAGGAGAGGGCTTGACTTGAGAAGGAGCCCTTTAAATAAACAGCCAATATAGACCTTCACCAGTGGCCTTTTCCACCTTGGATTCCCACTGGCTCTGTGTGTGTGTAGTCAGCTACAGGAGCTTGGAATGGACATCACTGAGTGTCCCAGGTAATCCCAGAATGAAATAACGTGGCAAAGCAGCTTTCTAAAATGGCTTTCGTAATAATAAACTGTGAGCAGCTTCTCTGATTTCCAGCTTGTAAATGACGAGGTCCAAAGTCTTTCAGTATCAGATACAGATAAAGAGCAGCTCCATTGCTGGGTGCAAGTCCTGTGGCCACACAAACCAAAATCAGTATCTAGCATCACAGAGGGAATTTTGTTACTTCAGCAGGTGGGTAAATCAGGGCTATAGAAAGCCAGTGAGCCACCTCAGCTCCAGCCAAGGGCAGAGTGCATGGATCATGGCTCTCACCTTGTAGGTTAATTCCCAGCCCTGGTTCAGGTACAGATCTTTGCTCAGGTATTGGCCCCAATTACTGACCCTGCAGCTGAAGCATCCTTCCATCCCACACATGCCTGCCACACCACACTGTCCCTGCTGTTAATGCAGTTCCTAACCCACCCTGAGGCACTGGGCCAAGGTGACTACCCAGGATACAGCTCACCCTGACCCACTCACACCAGCACCTGAACCCCCAAAGTGAGAAGGGAGAGATTCTAGTTACACAGGGAAAATGGGTGAGACTGGAAGAGAAAGTGGGATGGATCAGGAATTGAAATAGAGGTAAAGGTAAATAATTGTAGTGTGGAGTTTTTTTAATTACTTGTTTTTAATTATTTTGAAATGAGTGTTTCCATGGCTCCACATTATCAAAGGAGAAACCCTAGATTAAGAACAAAGTAAAGATGAGTAAGCAGTGTTAAAAAAAAAAAAGGCAAGTAATAATTAACTGGCAGTTCATGCTGTGAATCATTGAGTTTGAAACAAACTCACCCACATCTGTTGATAAACTTCATTAACTGAAAAAATGATACAGAAACAAATGCCATCCTGCATGCACAATGCCTGTCTTCTGCTTAGATACCTGAACTGCAAGGACATCTGAACCCTCAGAAGCTCAGATTGTTCCAGTTATTTTGGGAGACAACGCAGCTCACACCTGAGGCTCACTTCCAAAGGGGACAAAGGGAGGCTGGCCCATCATCAAGAGGCCTAACCTCCCAATTAAATATCAAACTGGTGAACAGTTTGCAGTCTGCAATAAGCTCCATTTGTGGAAAATTGAATTTCTAGGACCAGCTACTGTGTCAATGAGCGAAGCGTAGGCGAAGGGGTTTTTAAACACTGATGTCTGTCAGACAGATGGCTGCAACAATTTATTCTCTGTTGGTGTTAGCTATCATATCTTGCTGCTGCTTTTAAAGATGAGCTGTAGAGGATTTCAACACACAACACAAAATAATTTCCAACAGTTTTAATGTTAATTACTTTTGATATGTCCATTTAGAACCCTAGATCTGGAAGTGCTCTACAAAAGGTGTGTGTAATATCCCTGACATGGGGACAGGAAGCACAATCAGCTGAAAGACAGCTCATACCCACCTGCTCCTGCACCTGTCTGCTCCTGCACTCCCTCACCTCACTGCACCAAGTGGGGAGGCAGCAGGGCAGTTCTCCCCAGTCCCTGTGCAAGAGGCTGCTGTCTTCATGGCTCAGCAGAAACATGGACAGATTAACTTTTCCAGATTACCTTTCCCTGCTCTCGCACCCTCATCTACCTTAGGCAGCCTCAGTCAAGCATGAGATCACCTCGCTCCGCATCTGATGGAAGCTTCGAATTTTCCACAAGGAAGCACAAGGTCTCTCCTGACTATGAGAGCAGAGACCAGAGATGAAAGCACTCAAAGATATTTCTCCCTTCAACAGCAGAAGCAGGCTGCTGGGTGCTGGCCTGATGCATTTCAGGGTGCATCAGGACCACTTTGAAATACCAGAAGTTTAAATTCTTTAACATCCCAGTACTATGTTTCACACCCTTCTACATAGGCTTTGAGAATCCAATGTCCAAAAGCACAAGCTTTTGAGTTTCTTGTAAAAGCAGCGCCTTACTTTGAAATTAAAAAAAAAAAAACAAACACAAAAACCCAAACCCAACCATCAACAAACCAAGAGATACCCTGGAATATCCAAGTTTGAGTGGATTCATATACTAATAAAATTTTATGATGTGGATTAGGCTGGTCCACTAATGACCAATTTATCGTCTACACTTACTGGAGAATCTCATATTCATTGAGATAATCCTTTTATTCCCTCACCATGACTAATTTCCTCTTCCAGAACACCCTTAGAAATGAGACAGTAGTAAGTAAAAACCTATGATGTCTGGCGTCTGCTTAAAGGACCTCAGCTTCCAGTGGGACTGCAAATAATTTTGGTAATGGGCTCTTTCAGAGCACTTTTCATTACTTTCTTCATTTGTGAAGTTACTTGGGGGAACAGTTATTGCAATTTAGAGACCACAAGCCCAAGAAACAGAAATGAACCAACTTCTGAAGATGCATTAATCAGTAGAAACCTGACTGGAGTACATTTAAGACCAACAGAAGGTATAATGCCAAATCCTTATTAGTTTTGAATAAAACGAATCTGATGAACTAATTGACTTCATCACAAAGCTGAAGAATCTAAAGTAAGCAGAACTATTTTTTCTCAAAAAAAAAAAAGCAAAATGAGACCCACTGTCTTTAGGGAACATTGGTTCTTCAGGTTTTTCAGACTGCATTAGGACTCCTCCTGACACTAGCTTTTAGCATGGACTGTCCTGCTCTCAAGGTGCTTTCAGAATTGCAAACACAGCACGAAACCAGAAAAGGCTCCTTTGCAAGGAATTTTAGAAGGAACACTTGGAATCCTAAATAGCTCAAATTCTTCACTAAAAAACCCAAAAAACTATGGGGGGGAAAAAAAACCCCTGCAGCAGTGCCTTACCGCAGGCAGCCGGAGGTGTTCTTGAAGACCGTTGTCCACTCGGCGTCGCGCGGCTTCGAGTCCTCGTTGGGCTCGCTCTCCCAGCCCGAGTGCGGGATGATCACCTCGTTGGTCAGCGTCTGCAGACCGTGGTTGATGATGACCATCTTCAGGGGCTCGTAGGAGGACAAATTCCACAGAGTGCCTGCAGGGGATTATTAAATAACCGGAGTGTAACAACTGTATTAAATCTGTAGGTTAAACAGAATTACAGGATTCACGGAGAAGTGCTTGAAGGTTAAATCATAAAACTAAACAAGAAGGCAAAGCAACTTGCTGAGATGCCAGACCAGAACCAGCTTAGGGAAAATCCCACAGCTTCTTCAACAAAGCAGGGAAGCACTTTTATCAAGACATGGATATTCTTGAACTCATCAAGCCCTACACAGAGTACATAAAAGTGATGTACTATTGGAGATTAATAGGATTTTTCTGCTGTATACAAACTGCGTTACACTTTCAAGTGTAACTATGCCTCAAAAAGTAAAAATTCATCCAGTGAAGCAAAGTATATTGAGCAAGTCCTAGGAGAGATGAATTTCTGGATGATCACTGATCTTATGCTTATCTTCTGCACAAGATAATATTTCATTCAAGTCTCCTCTCTATTATTTACTTTCACGTTTTCCTGTCACAAGCAATATCTGTGTTCAAATCTCCTGGTGCCACAAGCATATGATTCCTTGAAGAAGCTGGAAACCACAACTCCACTGTCTTTTCATTTTTACCTCAATTATGAGCCAAAGCAGACAGATGTCAAACATCAAAACAGAATAACAGAACAACAGCTTTATAGCTGCAAAATACCCAGTGTTGGATAAGTGATACAGCTTCCCAGCAGACCTGTATCAGTGTCCTGACAGTTATTACTCATCAGAGCAGGACTGAAACAGAATACTCACTTCAGAGAGAATTTCTGCACAGACCCAGCCCGGTACCATCTGAGAACTGTCGGCAGCAACACTTGGAGGGAGCCAGCCACACGCTTTTGGTCTCCAAGGAAAAGTGTGAGTTCTAGTGCAATTTCAGACAGCCCGAACAGAAAACCCAGATTCCCCAGTACACACACAGCATCCTTCCTCAACGGACTGAATACCAACCTGAGGCTCCCTGTGTTACTGTGACTATGAACTTGTGCAGATTACAGTGCAAACTGTAAGTCTCCACCTCATTGCATATAAATCAAAAAAACACAATAGAACAACACAAGTTCAACCTTCTGTTTCAGCCCCTTTCAATCTCCCCAAGTTTTAAAACCTACAATTTTCAAGCTTTAAAGGTAACTGGGAAAATGCTTTGGCTCTACTACCATGTGGCACAGCCTGACATGGGGACTTGCAGGAGCCTAGCAGTGATTGGATATAGAATAACATATTAATTAATTAAAAAATTCTGAGGCAGACAACAGAATGAACATTGTAACGTTTCTCGCAGTCTTTTTTCTAAAGTCATACAAAAACACCTTTTTTGCCTACTGCCCTTGCCGCTCATAGACACTATGAGATTTTTATAGCCTAATTTTAGCTTCAAACAAGACTGTGCAGGTGAAATATGAATTTTATCTTTGTACCTACTACAATAACTCACTGTTTGTCGCTGCAAGACAACAAATGTTCAAGAATAAGAAAGAAAGCAAAACTAAGCAGAAAGGGCTAACTGGCCCCGTTTTGTTACCCAAGAAGCCTTTATGTCTTATAACGAACTGGCTCAAAAACATAAAAAAACCAAATGCAAGTCAATAGACAATAAGACTAAAAAAATGGACATATAAGCTACCTTGTTGATTTTAAATAACTTTATTAGACTGTTTTTCTTCAGTTACTGTACAGCAATTTCTTAAGCATGTCAGACTCACTCATATAAAAATAGTAAGTACAATTAAATCCCTAAATGCATGGCTGGCTCAGAACTTGAAAATTCAAATTCTAAATCTGAACAGCCAGCACTGAGTGAGATGGATGAATCCCTGGAAATTATACAGGATCATTTGTGGAGCAAATCTAGATTCAAATTGAGAACAGTAGGTGCAGAGTACCCTGGTTCTGGAGGTTGCTTCTCAGGACCAGAAATGGAGCACAGGGTGGGTATTTGCTGTGGTCAAAATGCCATGATTTGGAAAAAATGGCATCGGCCAAGGAACACACTGTGGGGTTCCTAAGGATCCTGTTCTAAAACTGCAAAATATTTCATCTGGAAACACTGCTGAGATGGGGAAGAGCTAAGCTTTGAACTCTGACAGCCCTTCAATTTGAAAAGCTCTTTCCTGAACACACACACTACTTGTGCATCCAAATGAGAGTCTGCTTCTTCCCCTTTCCTCAAGCAGTGACGTAATCTGTTATCTCTAGAGCGGAACTACAAAGGCAAATTTTACTGCTTGAGAAGAATAAGGCAGATATATAAGTAAAAAGTCAAAAATACCTGTAATATTTCCAAGAGCTCTAATATTATAGGATTGTACAAAAATTTTCCAGTGCTCAAACCTTTTGCTTATTTTAAGACTTAGAGATTTGTGTCTAGACTTCAATATCTTCAACCAGAGCATGTAAAACAAAATCATCACCTCCAAACTCTTCCTATATTCTCATTCACCAGAGGTTATTTCAAGGGACTAAATGCAACTGTGGATTCAGCAGAGTTCCAGCTGGATTGCAGCACTAACCTGCCCATCCACCACACACATCAGCTTTAATGCTGTAACCCCACCCTGGCCAAGAGAACCACCTGCCCTATGGAAGCAGCTCCTCTGCATACACAATTTTTATTAAGGGGCTGGCTGCAACTTATGCAATGAACTATTTAGGGCAAACATAATTTGACTGTAAATCTCAGTGACTACCAGACAATGGGTACTGGAGTTACACAGAACACCTTTCCCCCACCCTCTCTGACGAAAACTCCCCCAGAATTTTACAAGCTTTCGATTTCTCATCAGCCTCCCATCTCTAAGATCTTCACACAAAACAAACTGAAGAAGAATAAAAGACAGTCTTGCTATTAAAAAAATTAGTGCAAACTCCTCAAATTATTCAAAAGGTCAAAGCACTTAGATTTATAATACTCTCCTTGATGGTTGCATGAGAAAATCCAAAAGAATCCCTCTGTTGAACAGCATTTAGCAAGGGAAAACACACAGCACTTAAAAGAAATGCAGCACAAGATGAACAGAGGTGAGGGAGTCCTGCTGTTCCAAAGACAGAGAAAAAACCTCAAGTTGAATACTGACTTCATGGGGAAAATATTTCACAAGAAAGGATATAGAAAAG
>VYZR01095952.1:14325-32634 GCA_013400675.1 Oxylabes madagascariensis
AAAAGAGACTCACTGACACTACATTTTTCTTATTCAAAATTATGAAACAAAGAGCTCTAAATCTCATCATCCTTCCTGCTCTAGAGAAAAAAAATTCTATGGAAAAGTCATCGATAGTGACAGCCACAGAAACTTAAAGGCAACAAATTCAGATCCAACTGTAGCATTTAGCAGTACAAGAAAAAATCTGAGGGAAAAGAAATTGCTGTAAATTTGAGATCCATCTTTAAATATAATTCTCTGTTACTATTAGCATAACACACTAATATTTCAACAAGTGGGACACACTGTTTTAAAAAACTCTAATAAATTCAAATGAATAGCACTCAGGAGAAATCATGTCAATAACACAGCAGCACAAGGTGAATAAAGTTATCAAAATTTTCCATGCACTTTCACTACAAGCCTTGGCCTTTTTGACCACAGACTGCATGAGTTTTAGGACTAGAGAAAGATGATGTATAGCTCTTCAGAAGATGAGCATGATCACTACCAATCTGTATTTTATTCATAAACACTATGAGTTGTACTTACATATTTCTAACTTCAACCATCAGCCCTGATTTTTCAACATATTAAGCAGGGAAAATAACCACAAGCTTTTATTTCAAAAAAATCCAACATCACCAAGAAACTAGAAGCTAGTTTAATTCCTTTTCTGTTGTCCATATGAGATAGTTTACGACTTGGGAAAAATAAGCACTCTGCAATATATTCCCTGAGGAAGTCTTGTTGCATGTTGGTCTGGGGGCGTTTGTTTGACAGACTTATTTCTATCAAAGTCCCAAAGACTGGAGCTGTGCTCCTTTCAGCAGTGGCCAAGTTGAGAACCTCAGCGTGAGCTAGTGTGTGACAGAACACACCATGAACGAGGATCTCCTTCTGAGAAGCCTTGGAACAGAAAATGGAAAGAGAAAGTTCATCTGAGATCAGCAAGCTGAAGAGAGCAGGTACTTCAGAGAGGAGTCCAGGTCTGAGCAGCTGACAGGACCTCAGCACACATCAGTGCCCAGGAGCTGGGAGTTCTGAGCCAGCTGATTTATCTGCAAGTTGCTCTTCGAGCATTAGATCAAAATATTTCATCTGCAGAGCATTTTGAAGGTCAATCATTTTTCAATTATAACCAATTTGGCAGCAGAAAAATCACATCCTGCACCACTTAAAATCAGTGTAATGTCATTAAACAACAAAATTACTCCAACGTTCTCACAAAGAACAAAATTATTCATTACAGCTACCAACTTCTGATTGCTTTTCAAAGAATGTAATAGAATTTTGGTCTTGCATATCTGATGGGAACATTTCCTCCACGAAAACCTTATCACTCAAGATAAAACTTCTGTAGTTCCCCCAATCAGAACAGATTTAATTCCTTATCAGCTTAATCCTCATTTCTCTCTTTTTCTCAAGAAAATGATCCACTGAGAGTACAGCAGTACAGCTACAAGCCTAGCAAGAAATCAAGGAAGAATTTTATGGAATATTTCTCAACTCATGATTTACTTATGGACACTAACACTGAAGTCANCCCCCAATCAGAACAGATTTAATTCCTTATCAGCTTAATCCTCATTTCTCTCTTTTTCTCAAGAAAATGATCCACTGAGAGTACAGCAGTACAGCTACAAGCCTAGCAAGAAATCAAGGAAGAATTTTATGGAATATTTCTCAACTCATGATTTACTTATGGACACTCTAACACTGAAGTCAAGCTTTTCTCAGTGCAGTAGCTAGGAAACATTTTGTAACGCCACACTTTAAAAAGAAAGGGAGATCTGTGGTATTTTATGACTGTATCTTTGAGTTTAGAAGGCAGTTTTTGCACACTTCACAGATCTCTGACCTCGAGAGACATCACGCTTAATACCATTTGAAGATATGTCCAGAACACCTGGTAAAACAGAGATGGCACTAATCCAAAGAAGTTTTTCAAATTCTGCTAAAACCAGTGCTATCTGTAAGAAAAAAATCTACAGACTGGCTTAATCTGGCAGCAGTGGTGTATCAGTACACTCCGGCTGCTTCTAAAATTTAATGTCAAAACAGTTGTCTACCTTGTGTTCTCCTGGAAAGTGCTCAAGGGAACACACTCCCAGCACAGCCAGAATCACTCCTTCAGCACTGATGCCACACAGCTCATTTCTCCCTCGATGCTGCATCCACCTCTTGGGTGTTTTTAACTCATTGGTGTGGCTTTTTCTCCACTCCATTAATGCAGTGACCAGACCCAGCTGCGGCTGCCCCATCAGACCACCAAGCAAAGAAGAAGCCCTGGAGCTGTACAAAAGCCAAGGACTGACTCTCACATCAGATGAGAACGATGGCCTCTTTTGCCAGAAAGCCCTGCTCCAAACAGGGTGTCCTAGTGTGTGCACCAGGTACCTCCTGTCCTGCAGGCAGGCAGCGTTTCACAGCCAGAGAAACAAAACTTCAAGCCTGGAACTGCTCTTGAATTTAGACAACTGAATTATTTACACTTTAAATTACCTGAATCTCTCTGGAAAGCAGGATTATTTTATCATTTGTCCTTAGCTGGGATGACCAGCTGGTGATTACTACCAAGCTTTTGAAAAGCAGCCAGTATTGAGTTAAAGAAAGATTAAACTGCAGAAAAATCAATGTGTCATACCAAACTTGAATTTGAAGCCTGTTAAAAGAAATAAACACACAAACCCTGTATGCTGTTGTATTTTCTTCTTTTTTTTTTTTCCTTTATCCTAATGCATTGCTGCTGAAGTCCTCAGAGATTTCAGTGCAGACACACTGAAAAACTTTGATGGCAAAGGTAGGCTTTGGTTTATCACTGGGGAAAAGCACCCAGATAGGAAGTTGCGATTACTACCAGGAGAACATCGGAATTGTGATCAGAATTTCTGAGGCTGCAGAACACAGTCCTTTTGTAGCAGCCCTGCCTGAATGCTCCCTTTGCACTTCAAGCTGGCTCTTGTTTCTCTCTGCTGACTTTTGGAGCTCATTTTACGAACGGACAATTCCACGTTATCAGCCAGGGCTTTGAACACGGACTGCAAGTACAGCAGCACCAGTCACAGAGGCATTGCTGGAATATTCTTCTTTTCTGTGCTGATGCTTGAATGTCTCACGCCGGATCTGGTGATATCATTTTAGAAGGGGAATGAAATTATTCCTGGTTAGGTGGAGATTAAATGCACATCATCTGTTACTGGACATCTGTTTAGGTTAATGCCCTTAGTATTCCTGGTGTTTTTCAGTAAGTGGAAATAAAGAGCTCTAAATAACAAAAGCCAAGGTGGAATAAAAACACTACATTTAATTGGCAAAAACTACTGCCAAATAAAATGCATTTCAACTCTAAAGCTAATTAATCAATGGGAAATCAAAGCAATCGCCATTTACAGTGAAAAAAGAAAAACATCCAGTTTGTTTTTGCCGTCTCAGAAGTGACTGATTACCACTTAGCACTATAATGATATTCCTTCAGAGTAAATTATAGACTGGCTTCTCCTTCCTTGAATTTAAGGAAATAAATTTATTGCTTCTCAGCACTCCAGAAATGAGTTTTGATTAAACTAATACAGTAGATAAACAGATATTCTTTATTAAAAAAAAAATTAAGTCTGCCATCATATTAAATGAGTGCAATAAATGGAATATAAATACCACCTGCAGTTTCCACGTTGAGGCAGAGCACAGACAGCTCTCAAAGCACAACCAGCACGTGCTACTCAGAGGTTCTCTGACAAAACAGACAGCTCCCCTTTGCCAGCTCACTGGAAAAAGGTTGGAAAAATATCCCTTCTAGTTTCAACATTGTATATTTAGACCTAGTTTGCTAAATAGCCGGTAATGGCTGTGGAAAAACAGATGGAACACCCAAGGCCACTGTTCATCTCAGAGAATTATGATTACCAGTAAAAACTTAAAGAGAGCTACTATAATTTTTGAGGAAATTACAGAATTATGATCTTTACCTCTAATGGCTTAATCAATGTTTGCAATAGGGTCTACCTGCACAAGCCAACATTGATAAGGCAGCTAAAACAGTTTCAGCCCTGGACCCATTTTCATCCTCACAAAGGTTTCTGAAAAATTCTGTTCTGGCACAGAAATTCATTGGAACTGCTCTGGTCCCCATCCAAACATCCCCTGCAGCTTCTCAGAAGAGCAAGGGAAATCCACTTCACTCCTCATGATTTATGGGATACTGAAGAACAATATCTTTCTCCGTACTTTAAGAGCTGACATACTTTTCCACCCTTTTCCACTTAATGGCTGAACTTTGAAACTTGGCATATACTTTATTGCTCTTTTTGGATGATGTCTAAGGCTAAGTTCAAATAAAAAACAGGTTAAATAATGGAGCTGTAAGTGTCTGAAAACTCCCAGCAAAGCGTGCACAAACTCAGTAACCTGAAATGTAATTCTCCATTTTCCAACCTTTGCAACAAACAAATCCATGTCCAGAGTAGCAAGAGCAGACCCTATGCTCCCTAAAATACGAGTTTTCCAGCCCAGAAGTGCTGCAACTTTATATACAGCCTCAGAGTCCTCAGCACCAGGCTGGAAGTGCTCCTGACGAGACTGATTGTTCTCTAATACGAGGGAGTGAGGACAAGGCAGCAGGATTGCTTTGTACGAGATTAACAAGGAAATATTTAGCTCAGCGTATCCTACCTCATGATTACAACACGCTGAGGCTATGTGCACTACAAATCACCTTCAATGGAGCTGCTGTAACTCATTTAAACTTCAGTAACCCAAGCACATGCAACTGCATGCTACACCCAGGGAGCAGCATCCATCCCTCAGCAGCCAGGGAATCCCAAGTGCACCACACACGCAGAGATGATCTCGATCCCCTCCTGATGGGCACGTGTCAGGCTCTCACCCCGTAAACGTGGTGCAGCTACAGAACATATGCAGCCAGTGATCTAAATTCTCCTTCAACGCTCTAATCTCCAGAAACTCTTGTTCCTGAAGCTGAAAGGACTGTTCTAAAGACTAATCCATTAACGAAATCCCAAACACTGACCTGTAATTAGCTCTCTGACTTCCATGTCGTTTGTTTTTCGCAACAGCCTGATCAATGCAGGGATCCCATCACAGTTCTTTATCGCCACTTTGTTTTCATTATCCTTCCCGTAGGAGATGTTTCGGAGAGCCCCGCAGGCCTTCCGATGGACCTCGGGCTTCGGATGATCCAGCAGGCCCACCAGGATGGGGATCCCTTTGAGGTGCCTCACGTCCTTTTTGATCTTGTCGTTCTCGTAGCACAGGTGCTGCAGGTAGGCGGCGGCGTTGGACTTGACGGGGTCGATGGGGTGGCTGAGCATGGCTATGACCTCGGGCAGGTCGGGGTCCCTCCAGCGCGGGTCCTTGCGGATGCTGTCGATGGACGGCGAGCGCTTCCCCAGGCGGTCGATGCTGGCCATGCTGCCCCGCTCCGGCTGCGCCAGCGGCGCCGCGTAGCCGCCGTGCAGATACGGGATCCTCTCCTCCACCATCTCCGTCTCGATGGGGTCATCGTAGCCCCTGGGAGGAGCAATGGGCCCAAGACAAAGGAAGGGAAAAAGAGAAAAAAAAGCACATTTAAACATTTAGTAACTCTAAGTCAATATGGAGATTTCAGCCGTGAGCAAACACTTTAATATCACAAACATCACTGGGGCAGCATATTTACAGTTCCCAATAGTTTATTTCTAGTAACTTCAGAATTAACCATAGTCGAGTTCTCAGCAGTGATGGGACTCCAGCAGAGTGCTTGTTTGGCTAGCAATGAAATGATGACAGGAACTGCAAGCCATCAAACAGATTGCTTTCATTTTGGTCACTTAGCAAAGCAATTACAACAGAGCTGGATTACATTTAGTAGGAAACACTGATCTTCATTAATGCTGCTACTTCTACAACAAACCAAAACTCTAATTAAAGGCATTCAAGCCCTGGGCAGAGACCACAGACGTATTTCAGCAAGTCTGACAAGTTCCACTACATTTCCATGCTGATGCTCACACAAGAGTACCCTAAACAATACTCTTAATCGATATTGCCATTAACCACCCTCTTATATATGTATTTTTTCAAACCAGCGGCAGCCTTTTGCTTTACAGCTTTTTCCTGGACAGGTTTGCTACTGTCTCAGTATTGCAGTTAGCTCAGTCAAGCAAGTGGTTTTAATTGCTACAAAATGTTTCTTAAAATCTTTCATTTGAAGCACTGAGTGATGTTATTGAACCATTTCTGATGTCATGCTGAAGTACAGACTATTAGAAGTCAGGAAGAAACTGGAGCTTGCATCCCCCAAAGGGACTGATAATTAAAATGGGCTCTGGGGAGAAGAGCAACCGGAGGTGGAAACTGAACTTAGTCTTGTACAATTAATGCTTTTAACGTTAAAAGCGCCTCTCCTGACTTTACGTTGTTTTAATTGCCATTTTAAACCATAAACCGAATGAAAGGATAAAAATGGGCAAGCATCCAAAACTCAGAATGAATCTGAAGAAATCCTTTTATTGATGCAGTTATTTGTATATGTATAATTCAGCAGTTGCTCCACACAGTAATTTACACTATCTGGACAGTCGTGTTTTCTGTTACAGAACAAAGCTGTTTCCATCACTCCAAGCAGAAAGCAACAACACTGAAATGATTTGCTTCTGTGAATGCACACAGGGCAGAAGGAATAACAAAACCCCTTAGCTACTTCTCAAAATTCTGTTTTTACAAATGCAAATTTGTGATAACCAGCATTAAAACTACAACAAAATCTCATTTCTCAAACTCATCCTCATGTTAAATTCTTTTTCACTTCATAAAAGCAGCAGAAGATTAATTTTAATAATTGCACAGCTGTTCCTTGCTTGACTTGGTAACTCACAATTCAGGACGTCTCAGTCCTGTGAGCTGCCCACAAGATAACTGTGCACCACCTCAATTACACCTGCACAATTAAGTTTCTCTCTCCTCATCCCTGCAAGTACACAAAGATAATTATTGTCTTGGGATGCAGTTTGTTTGCTTTATTTCCACAAAGCCTTCCAAACAGAACTACATAGCTGGGCCTATCTTCCTCATGTTGTATCCTTTTCCCTTTGCCACACAAAACTTTTTGGTTTCATTACATTTGTCAAAAGAAAACTTCAGAGTTAGGACTTCCAATTGCAACACTGTCATGACAAAAGAGTACCATGTAAGTCTTGTGCCAACAACACTGGTTTTTTTTTTTGCCAATCACTACTTACTAAATATGGGTGAAAATATCTGAAGTCAAGAATTAATCATTAAGAAAAAAAAAAGAGAAATTAAGTAAGATTACAATCCTACTTTAAAACAAGACAGCGTCTCTCAAGTGTCCATAGAGAAGAGGATGAAAACAAAACCCCACAATTGCTGCAATCTAAGCCCACACAGGCCAGATCCCACATTCCTCTGAGGATGAAAGAGTGTCAAGAGCCACTGCTAATGCACAAGTCACATAACTCAATGACTGTACCCGGCAGCAAAGAAAACACCTGCACACTTGACTCTCGAAGACCCCATTATGTAGAAACTCTGAGATCCTGTATGAACCTAAGAGCTGTACAAGAAAGCTCAGCCAAGGCAAGTATCACACCACTCCAGATTCACACGACTAAATAGAGTAATCGAGGCTAGGGAAGGTTAAAAAACCAACAGGGGAAGCAGTTTACCAAAACAGACAATATGCAAAGGAGCAGAACAACTGCTCGTGCAGAGCAAGGTAGAAGAGGAGCCACAAGCCTCATCACCTCTCCTTCAACAGAGGGCTGGAAGACCAGACTGGCAGAGTGAGAAAGTCAAAAGCAAGTGTCTATCAGGGCATTAAACACACACTGCTCACCAACATACTTACACACTGGCAGAGTAAAGAAATCCTGTTTCTGAGTCAGATTGGTGTGGGCCAAATGCGATTTTCCACTTCCACATCACTGGAGCAGCTAGGCCGGGAAGGAAAAGCTGCTTGATACAGAACAGGACTCTCAGGAGACCAAGAGCTCTTTACTCTCAGGACTGAAGAGCTCTGGTTCTATGCCAGAGCTGCTGATTGCAAGCATCTTGCCTTCCGTCTGTCTGTAGCAAGGCAGCCGAGTTTTTAGGATGCCATGGGTCTCACTAATCACCAATCTCAGGGAATTGCTCAAAACACGTTCTAGCAGAGTTAAAAACTGGGAGGGAGCTTCTGGATTTACCATCTTCCTTATGGCTTCAACACAGACACATTTGAGTAAACAGGTGAAGGATTTAAACATTTAATCCTCAACAACTTCTGCAAGTGTTACATTCATTACAGTTTGCAGCTGGTGTCTGCTTTGGATAAAAGACCAGAAAGGCTTGGGATTTCAGTAGGAAACTTCGTGCCAAACATTGAAGAGGAGACAGAAAGACTCTGTAGAATGAGATTTTACATTTGCCAGGCTCTGTTCCCTGATAGGACACACAAGGGGATTCAAAACTGGAGTGAATCCTCTGCTGAAAAAAGCCTGAGTTATGGGCCATATGGTTAAAACACCAAAAACCCCTAAGTGGAAACACCTAGGAATTGCCAATGGATGAGCTGACTCGGGCTGACTTCTGCCACATCAAACTCTGCCATTTACCACCTTCTGCTACTCAAATATTATCAAACTGAATTCACACTAAGGAAGACAGAAAAAACCCAAATATTTTCCAAACTGACCACATTGCTTGCCTCACCCTCTTCTGCTCAGGCACATCCATAAACTCCTGCCCCAAACTAGACAATATCCCAATGTTGCTCATGTACACTCGGAATGAGTGAACCTCGGCCACAGGTGCTGACTGAAAGTTTATCTACAATTCCAAGCCTTTATATTCTGAACTGAAAAAAAGCACCAGAAGAAGAAAGAGACTGACGTGTACAGTGTTACCAGTACTCTCACTGCTTATACACAACAGACAGACCAACTGGTAAAGGCATTTAATTTAAAATCTGGCTCATTTCCTGGTAAATAATAATTTGGACAGGGAAGTGACCACCAAACACAATCTCAGTGACTTAAATCAGGCTTCTGGGATAGAACATTTAACAGTAGAAAACTGTTTTGTTGTTGATTTAGTCAACATGAAAAATTTATACCCTGTCTAGTCTGGAATAGTAACAACACTGGCAATAGCTGCTCCACAGCTCTTAGGGAAAAAAGAGATGCCACGAATGCTCATGGAAGTGCAGACCGCAGTGATCCACTCTGGGAAGAAATCACTAACATGGTAAGAAAAAGCTGAAGAGAAGTTATTTAAATCAGTAAGGTGAATTATGATTTGCCATTTTTTTCCAGCTTGTCTGTGTTAATTCCAATTTAATGATTAAGAAATATTCAAATAGTAGTAGGGATTTCTTTGTGAGTAAAAATATTCAGTATTTCCAGCTTCTCTTTCAAAAAAGGACTGTATATAAAACATCCAGCGTGCAGTAAAATCAGACGCTTTTAAAAACTATAATAAAACACCCAGTATAATAAAGGCAACCTACCAAATGAAGGTAAAAAGGGCACAGACTCAAAGATGGGTAAATGCGTTCAAAAGTAAACCTGAGTAACATTAAATCAATATTATACACCCCAAATGCTTTTCTCTAACCCAAATTTATTATACAACCTGACTTACACGAAACCAGAGCATAAGCTGAGGGGAAGAACAAGAAGTGCCAGGTACTCCTGCAGAAAGTGATGTATCTTACATGAGACTCAGTATGAAGGAAAACAAGAAAGCCCAGCCAAAAGCAATGGGGAGCCAAGAGAGGGAATATTTGCCTTTGTGCATTTATCTGGATTTGGAGATGTTTGTGAGGAGGCACATTTTTCCTAAATTTAAAATGAAATATAAGTAGCTTAAAATGAGGCTGGTGATGACAGAAGAAAAGCACAAACAGGTACTTATCTCTGTGATCAAATGGAGCAGGCAAGAGCTGGAAAGAACAATCTGTACTTGTAATCCCCTTGCCTAGGAACCCCTCCAGACAGAGCTGGGCTGCCTCCTCACACAGGGAGTCAGACTCACCAGCACAGATTCAGATGAAATCTCCACTCAAGCCCTCTCAGAACAGGAACTGACAGTAAGGACTCTTATTTTGTCTGTAAACTACTACCTATTGAAGCAGCACCTACTGGGAAGAACATGAGAGAATAGCTCAGTGAGTCATCAGTGGAGGAATTCTGCTCAGGACACAACGAGATGCCCAAGCTGGAAGTTGGTGCAACATAGAACAGTGTTCAACAGAGTTGGTGTTAAACCTGCTCTACACATACAAACTTCTTGAAATCAAAAGTGACATCAATTAATCACATTCATTTAATCATTTTCACAGAAATAAAAATTTAAAAAAAACTAGAGAGGAATAATAAATTAGCAATTACCCTCATCTAGTACAAACCACTACTTGTAGTCTTTATTTTCTTGCAGATCAGTAGCATGTCTGAAATGCAGGTTTATTGAATTGTTCAAGTATTTCTTTGAAATGTCAAAAAGTAACTGCTTATAAAGAGGTCCTCATACAATCTTCTTATGTTCTCAACAGCTAAAGTTTGCTGCCACAGTCAGGCTAATTATTTGTCAAAGCCTCTTGATCACATTAAATATGGAAAAAACCTCACAACAAAAGAAACGTAGAAGAAAAATTATGAACTGGTCCCATACAAACCGCAAGGAACAATAAATCAAAGGGATGTTTAATAAAACACCAAATTTAAAAATGCAAATAAGTAGGTTCTAAGAATACATTTAATTATTAATTTTGCATACAGTTTGAAAAATGTTAATAAAAAATTAAAAGCATTGATGCCTGACTTTTTTTTGGCAAGAACTGTAAACTTGCTAAGTTCAGGGAAGCACTAATCCGAGTCTGATAGATTGATCAGGACTCTGGCACCACTGGGTGCAGGCAATTCCTTCAGCCCCCAAAACAGGGACATGATTCCACTGCTGGGTAAGCTTGCAAAATCAAAGATGTCACAAAGGACTTGAGGGGTGTTCTGGGAGATATGTCTTGATGCCTTTCCACTGGGTTTTTGTCTTTTTTTTTTTTTCCTCTCACAAGTATAGATGACAATTTGGAAGTGTTTGATTCTGCCTAGCTTTGGAATGAACTTCCAGAACAGGGAAGGAAAATAGAGCCACAAAACCATGAATGACATAACATCTCCAAGCAGGAGGACTCTGGGAGAACAAAAAGGCCAACACAAATCCCACCAACAACTGCTGCTGATGCAGCAAAGCCTGAGGTCAGAAATGTTAAGTCTAAAGACTGTCTACACACAGAGGCAGGTGGATCCAGACTCTTTACAGCTCTGGAAACTGTTCTAAATTAAAAGGAAAAGAATGAGAACTAAATCCATATCAAAACATGAATCATGGGGATATGACTTCAAGCAGGCACATGTAAAATTTGTACACCCCTTAGAAAACAAAGTATTACAAGTTTTTCAAGTCTGTACAAGATGACTTTCAGCTGATTAACAGGACTCTTCCCAAGCCTGTGGGTTGTTGGGCTTTTTGTCAAATGCAAGAGCAGATAGCTGTGAACACAGCATGAACAACTAGTATCACAAAACATGGCATAAAATAGAACATTCCTCAGAAACTGGGCTGAACCAGAAGTAATTTGTAACTGGTCACTTTAAATACAACACAGATAATCTTTTCTCCCCTTCTATAGTCACAGGACAAAAATAATGACCCAGTCTTTCAGATCTGTGAGGTTCAATACAACCTGGTCAGACAGCTGAGGGTGTGTGGTTAGCACAGGATCTGGGCTAACCTCACAAGACAGCTTGGCACCCCTTCACCACCAGGGATCATCAGCTCATCTGCGACCCCAGCCAGCTGTTCAAAGCTTTCCTTTGGCAGACGTACACACAAGCAGACCTGTCAGGAGTCTCACAGATCATGAATCCCTCTTTTCACCTTGTGGGATGGCTCTGGGACAACATAATGCATTCACAACTCTTTTTTAGGAAGAGGGGGGAAAAAAGTAACTTTGCCTTCTTGTACAAGGTCATCTTTCTTTCTAAATTCAACCTGAATTAAGCAGTCCAGAATCAGTGAAAGGGTCCTTGGGCCCCAGCCCTCCCTCTCTTCCATACTTCAGGTGTGTTTTGCAATCATTTACGGGCCGTTTTTCTGTCAAGTAATTCCAGAATGTACCAGATCACAGAGTTTGAATGTACATGTTCAAATACGCAAAAGCTGCAGAACAGCATTGTGAAAAACAAACAGATTTTACCTTCCTTTGTGAGGCCTTCCTCTCTCTGGCACACCTGCAGACGTCCTCCTGTTGACAGTGGAGTAATCGGGATCCAGTTCATACCCTTCATCATCTACTCCGAGGCTGCGGTTGTCATCTTCCAGTCCGTAGGGCTCCGGCTGGAAGCGCTCGGGCTGGGAGCGGTTCAAGTCAACGCTGCTGCCCACGGGCACCTGAGGCTGGGCCACAGGCCCGTAGTTCTCCCTCCTGCTGGGCAGGGTGAAGCTGCCGTCGTCGGGCCGGTAGGTGCCCCCCGGCACGTAGGCGTAGCGCGGCCGGTAGCCCACGCCCCGGGACAAGCTGCCGTAGTTGTCCGACAGGTCCCCGTAGCCGTCGTGGCCGATGTAGGGGCGGTACTGGCCCTCGTGGCTCTCGGGGTACGAGTCGTTGTAGCTGTTGTAGGAGCGGGTCAGGGTGGACGAGGCCTGGGGGGTGATGAAGCGCTCCCCGTTCTTCAGGTACCTCCTGTCGATGGAGTCCGTGTAGCTGCCCATGGGCGAGGAGCCGTCCATGGCGGGCAGCCCGTCCGGCCCCAGCGGCACCTGCCGCACCGTCCTCGTGGTCACTGTCTTGACCATCTTGGTAACCTGGCAGGAAGCAGGGAGTAAATGTGTTAATGTTCTCCTGCTGCATAATATAGTGAGGCACACGGGGAGGTGGAGGAGTGAAATGGGGAGAGAGCACCACAAAGCAAAGTACTGTGCCGTGCCTGTAACCCTGGTGTAGCAATCAGCTCAGCTGTTTGCTTTCAGAATGAACAGCGGAAAAATACTTTGGAAAAAAGCATTCCGGGCTCTTACTACCAAATCAAAATTACTGCAGCCATGTGACAGCGCATGGACGCAGTACAAAGTCATTATGCCAGTTCCAATTCCCCCAAAATGTTTTCAGGAGATATCTGTTCTCGAGAAGATTTTACTGTGTGGTGGAGCCACAGCCTGTTCTCCCACAGCTATAGCATAAATACCACATCACATCCTCTAGTTTAGCAAAAATAGTTATGTGCTTCTGCCTGATCTGGATCAAGCCTGCACCTCTGTGTAATTTGATGGAGCTCAAATTTGGTAGTAATATTTAGGAAACCATGATCTCAAACAGAGAAGTTTTGGGCTTCAGGATTCTGGACAACACACCTGTTTTCTCTTTTAAGATATTCTTACATCCCCCAACCACCATACAAGCCCAATAGGTAGCTGTTGTCATTATTTTGGTGACTAACAAATTTGCAATAACGAACACTAACACCATATTGTTTTTGCAATTGCAGCTACCTAAACATCCAAGACAAGCTTGTTTAAAACACTGAAGAAAAATCTGTATACAAATACATCTTTACTTCCATAAATCACATTTCATTTCAAAACAGAGTTCACAAAAACTGCAAATAGTGAATTTCTAGAGGGCTCTTGCATTCAGGGTTTCTTGCTGAAGGGTAAGAACAAGGAGTCCTTAAAACTTTGCAAGAACCATCTGCCTTTGTGGCAAAGGTCTGGTAATCTGTGTAAGACAGTGCTGGACAAAAGCCACTCTATTTACAAACTAGCAAAGGCCCTTCTGTTTGGGTTGACATCTGGGTTCCACCAACTTCTGTACTGTCTTCCAGAGTGACCAGCAAAAGCTCTTCTGGGAAGAATAAAAAGTCCAGCAGATGCCAGCCTATCCTTGGTAGCCCTAACCCCAATAAAATTACTTTAACCTATATAAAGTTACCCTAACCCTAGTAAGTGCTGACTTTTCAGCCCAACCAAGAAACAAAACAGCACATCCACAAAGATGAGAGGGAAAATCAACCCACCTGACAGCATTACACACACCAGGGGAAGAACACGAAATTGGTTAAAGGTATTTGGAGTTTCTAAGCTATTACAGACATAAATAAGCATCAGCAAATGACACTTTTCATCTAAGTCTCAGAATGAAATGCTACATTCAAGGGAAATGTTAACCACAATGTTGTATCCCTGGATCGCTCAGTGGCTATGAAGTCCAAATAAATATTTTGACCTATAGCTTCTGATTTAAACATTCAGATTGGCAACAGATTTGCCAAGCTGCTGCAAAGCAAAATAATTAGAGTACATCTCTTGAAGTGGCTCCAGACATGTCCTCTAGCCAGATGTTTTCACACAAAAACCCCAAACAGAAAAAAGATTCACCCAAACAGCATTTCTTTTCCTAGACACATCTGTGAGCAAATGATACTTCAACGTAATGAAGTAATGAAATCCTACAAGACTGAAAGCAGCACAAATGCCTCTCCACCAGCAGTGTAATTAACAGCAGCACGATGCTGAACACAGCATAGCCAGGTACCAACATGACCTCAGTATCTAATTTGAGCCAGAGCTGAAAGAGTTTTCCTCTTCAATACAAAAGGATTTCCTCAGCATGTAAACATCAGGAAAGATGCTATCCCTTCCAAGCCTCTGAATCTTTTCTCCCTTTTTCAAAGCACACATTTTAATAACTGGAAGAAAGGAAACTAGAAACTCAACATTTATTTCATGACATACAATCCAACAGGGGTTTTTGCTTGTTACCTGTGCACAATACTTCTTTCTGCTCAGTTGTCAGCGTGATCTCTGTCACAGCTTTTATAAACTCAGCAGTGAGAGGAGAAAAAGCTGGCGGAGTTTACAGTAGCTCTTTGTGAAGTGGATACACACAAAGCAACACAGCTCAGTGTTCTCCTACTGAAGTGGGAAACAATACTTTTATTCAAAGTACCATATTCATAAGTGATCCTCTAAGAGCAGAAAAAAACGTTTCAGGCCTGAAATATGCGAGTTTTGCAAAGCCATGACAAAACTGGATGCGAAGTGCTGGGCCGTTGCGTTCTTGAATTTGGGAAGCAGTGATGGGAATAACAGGAATTAAGGTAGGACGTCAGCAATTTGATTAATCAGAAATGGATACTTATGCTCGGAAAGAAACAACGAAGGAGCTTTCCAAATGCCAAGAAGTGCCCTGGCATAACCTCACAAAGCTCTTTCTTTCAGCACTATGCAACAAATCTAAGCCCAAGCACTGCTTTTCAGACACGAGCTGCCATGCTTGCACAGATTGTCACGTGTCATTTTTCCTAAAGCTGTTAAGATCAGACAATATACACAATACAATATTAGGTGTACCTAATACACCTCATCTGGCTGCAGCAACAGCATGAAAGAAGGAATAAACTTTCATCTGCAGGATCAGGTCCACCTTGATCAAAGACTTGCTCCATGTTACTGGTAAACAGGACAAGGTAACAAACACAGAAACGTTACAGCCATGGCAATTGTCTCCAACAGTTGCTACACGTACACAAAAACCACAAAGCAGAATTTCAGATCATTGAAAATCACCTCCTAGACAATGTGTGACTTACCAGTTACCCTCAGTGAGTTTTTCACCATGCTCTCTCTGGCACTCTAACAGAGTATTTACAGAGACTTGGACTTTTAGTTTAAATTACCAACACAGAATTGAAGGGATTAATTTGCAATTTATACCTAATTTGCCTTATTTTCCTGTCTTCTAGACCAGCACAGACAGGCTTTCAATGGCTGTGGCTCATCAAAAAGCCATACTCAGTGTCAGGCAGCACAGCACACGTAAAAACAAGTTTACAGCATTAGCACAGCTTCACCTCTTACTATTTTCTGAATGCTGCACCCAGCAGCAAACACAAAGTATCAGGACAATCTAAACTCCCTTGTCAGACGCATAAAAAGGAACATTCCACTCAAGCATTAAAGTATGCATTTCTTGCAGTATAAAAGCATTCAGTAATGCTAAAGGTGTTATACTGGGGCAATCAAACAGAGCCATTTTATATTTTGAGAGAGAGGGAGTATTTGCACTCATGCCTCATTTGTCAGGCAGAGGCATTGAGATAGAAGATTTATCATGTGATAAATAGATTTTGCTGCTGACAGGACAATAAAGGAAAGCTTTTTGGCAGCAATTAGCCAGCACACAGATGAAGGTACATTTAATGAAAGGTTTCCAAGCAAAAGAAAAAACCCAACCAACAAACAAAACACGTTTATTTCAGGAAATCCTGCTCAAGGGAATGTTTCATTTATACTTCTTAAAAGAACACAGGCAATCTTGAGCAGCTGACAGCACAGTAATCTTCTCTCCCAACATTTTTGTGGTTTCCTTAATACTGATGCATTAGCCAGAGAGAATGAAGCTATTCCAAAAGGGAGTTCCAACAGACTGCCTTATCTGAGAGACACCTGATTCAGATACACCCAATCTTAAAAAATATTTATTAGCATCAATTCCTCACTATAGATGTGCTCTAATAAAAAATTAAGAGTTACAAATAACTTTGAGTATAATTTGACCTCCTCTGTTTACTTTCCCTCCCTAAAGGAAACCTCCTTCCTAATTCTCTTTCCTAAAAAGGCCCTTTCAGCCCAATGACAAATCAAAGATGCTCAATTCTTTAAATGCCCCAATCTCAGAGTACCAGAGAAAAGCCTCAGAGTACTTCCCTATGAAGAGGCTGAGTATGCTTACAATACATCTGTAATTCTTTATTCTCTTTATTTATATCTTGGTACAGATACCAAGTCTTAAGCTGTAGTATAAAGAAATCCAATTTACTTACTAGTTCAGGCTCTCCGCAGCCAAAATTCTGCAATATTTCAAGTCAGTGCTTTCATTGCTGCTCTCCACAGCCCAGAATCTAAGTATACTTCAGGCTTACTGACCTTACCATTGTTCACCACAATAACAACTATTTTAGTAAATTTTTCCCTTACAGGCCCCACGATAATGGTTTCACTAATTCTGTTTCTGGAAATACATTTGCCAATGGACCATAAAGGAAATATTCACACATTTGAAGCAGCTTCTGTATTTTTCTGTCCCTCATCCTTCTCTTTATCTAGAAGGATGGGAAAACAAACATGAAACTATCCAACAACTAGATTTACTGGATGCATGTGCATACGGTACAAGTAGGTGCCTCACAGTGCTAGGTCACAGAGGAGTAAAGACAGTACAAAGATTTCTGTGGAAATGGGCTATCACGGTCAAATGCAGTCATCTTATCTTTAATTCTGCTTTGTTCTTGAGGTTGGTTTTTTGTTTTCCTTTTTTTTTAATAAATTAAGTTCATTATAAAAGCTGACAGGGATCACAATTTTGTTGAAACCGTCATAAACCAAGAATCAGATGAGAAGAATGCAGGAGGATCTAAGCATCGTGACATTTCTGTGAGCTTATTTCTGAACCACAGACTGTAAAAATTTATNATTTATCAGCCCAAGCAGGTTGAAGCTATTACCTTTCTATTAAATGCTGTGGAAGAACTCACCTTGTAGGTTTTCAAAACAACAGCTGAAATCTCTCCCCTTCAATTTTAAGCCTAATATTTCACATTTTGAAAGGGCCCTCAGTTTCAGCTGAAATCCATTCCTGCTCTACTGTCTAATTCCTTTGAATTTCCTGTGAAGTTTGGAAGAACTGCCTCTTGGGGTACCTGGCTCCAGCACAACTCAGTTGTGGTCACAAGCACTTTCTCATCCCAGGTGTTAGGCAGTGGGAACAGCAGTTCATCACTGTTGGGAACCACCTGGACTTGCTGAGAATTGGAAAGCTCAAAGAAAATGGATGGACTACAAATTAAACAACTTTGTATACAGATTGATTTCAGAGTTTGCTATGATATCAATTTCAATGAGTAACAGTGACCTAAATCTCTCCAATCTTTTGGCATTTCAAAGATAAAAATAAAAGGTGCCTGAAAAAAAAAAAAGGGGGGAACATTTACACAAACATACACTCATGTAATTTGCTTTATTGAGTTCTCTTGAGCCACTTACAACAGGCTCCCTTTAACACCTGGCAGTGCTCCAGCCAGCAGCAAGAAGTGGAAGTCTCTCCCCAAGGTGACTTTCACTGTTTTAGCTTGATAGGTATTTGGCTTCCAGAGATATTATAAAGTTGAAATGAAGTGTTATCTGCTACATCCTTTGTGCAATGAATGTTATGTAGGGACTTAGTATAACACTAAAAAAATAACAGGTAGGGAAAAATCGCTCAGAGATATCTCA
>VYZR01095952.1:42600-57236 GCA_013400675.1 Oxylabes madagascariensis
AATGGATTCAGTGCACTTCAGTGTGAACCCAAACACATCAACCTATGAGAAAGCTTCAAGCTCTGCTAGAGCTCTGACAAGCTCTACCCTAAGGCTGGTCAGTTCAGAACAGAAGGGAAATGTTAGCCCCAAATGAAAGCAGGCTGTCCTGGCACAGGGTACCAGAATGAACTCAGCCCCACACCACAATGCACTAACTGTTTCCTGAACACTTACACGCTTCCTTTGTCCTTCAGAAACACACACGACAAGCAAGGAACAAATAATGCCAAGAGCTTTTAAAGCACCAAGGTTAAAAGGAACATTTCAGCAACTGGAGAAAACCCTTAACTACGGGAGTTCTGAAAAGCCACAAAGAGGAGCGAGTTTTTTTGGAAGCAGGCATGGTAATTCACCCTTTGAAGGCATCACACCTTTGAGGGAGAGCAAGAGGCGGAGGTGAAGGAGAAGGAATCAAACCCCAGACATGGCCTGGAGTAGCAATATTCATCCCTCAAGTACAGCAAGACACAGTGGGGTTCTGTTCAGCCACGCGGTAGCTGCCCATCAACAGGGAAATCCAGTGCCTGCCCAACGGTCAACAAAGAGGGCTTTTATGCTATTTTAAACAATCTGAAGTGTCTCAGTTAATGGAAGACCGGGCAATTGGCCCTCAACTATTTCTAATTGACTGGAATGATGGATGAAGCTAAAGGGAAAGCTGACCCACTGAACTTTTCCATACAAAGCTAGGAAACTCAAGGAGATTGTAAACAGTTTATAAGAACAAGAAGTGGGAGAGGCAGAATCCCAAGGGCTTTGCTCCTCTCAACCTGCTGTTGTTTCAGACGAAGGAAAACAAAGAGCTTCAACTCTGAGCAACAAACAAAAATACATGGGAAAGCCTAAACAAATAGGGTATTTTTCCCATGCTCTCCTCCCCTTTCTCCAGGAGCTGTTTAGCTCTGCCATGCAAGCTGGTCCTCTGAATCAGAAAGGGCAATTTGTCATTCTGACAAAGGTGTCTCTCAGGGCTCTCTATTGCCTTGCCCTGCTTTTCCGATTGACTGGGTGTTAAGCAAGGATGTCAAGACATTGCATCTCAGTCAACTTCAACAGATGTGATGATATATACTTAAAACTTACATGTTAATCAGTGCCACCACATTAAGGTAATGCTCAGGAAACCACACATGCCCCTTGATTTTCTGAACAAAACCAGCACTAGCAGCTTTGCGCTGCAAAGGGTAACAGTGCTGCAATGTGACAGAGCTGTCTGCTCACCTCAACAGCTCCTGGGAAGAAGTCTGAGGATGTGCAACTTCCAGATGGGGAAATGGATGAGTAACAGGTTCAAATTCACACCATCTAACTTTAGGCAGCTTAGCAAGGTATCTAACTGCAGGATAACTTAATTCTTTCTTGTTAGTCAAAAAGAAGAGTAGGAGCCTCAGAGAACAGATCTTGCACAGACTAAATTACTTCCTTGGACATATCCAGCTCTTGCCATTGATTCTGCAGGGAAATTATATCAAGTGCTTCAAGAGAGCATTAAAGCTGGAGGACGAATCCAGGCGTCAAAGCCACAGTGTAAGTATTCTGTGTAGAACCCAGAATAGGACAAGGGTATCACAAGTCATCACTCAGTCCCTTAGCCATGAGCCCTTTTTCTCCCAGTAGTTCAGCAAGATCAAATAGCAAAACAGAAGAATAAGCCATTATTTGTCACATGAAAATAATACAGGACAAAAAAACCAATCAAACAAAAAAACCTCCCCAAACAACAACAACACAAAAAACCAAACTAAAACACCACACCAAACAAAAAAAAAACCTCCAAAAAAAGAAAGCATCTGGCACACAGAGCTCTCCTTCCCTTAACTGTCGACAGCATGGCCAGTGTTTATCTGGACAGCCTGCCCAGTAGGAAACTGAGCAGGAAATGACTGCTTCTCACCAAGATTCGTACAGAGAGTTCACTGCAATTTGCCAAACTACCTCCCAAAGACAAATACAATGTAAACCTGCATGCCTAATCTTTGACCAAACCCAAAACAGATCTGATTTGCTTCCTCTCTGGGGTCTTTGAGATGAACTAACCAAGGCTAAATTAGGGAGATTTTTAGTGGGATGAGGTTGCAACATGGACTATGATTTTCCACCAAGTTTTTTCCTTCATCTCCACCTGCTGCCTCTACAGCGCTGGCATTAAGGGTGGTGTGGGATGACTAATTTTACATTCCTTTCCGCAAGTCAAGCATTCAGATTTCATTTCTTCTAGGCCTCACAGAGTTTGGATCACAAATTAAAGGGATGCATTTGTTACTAGGTATCAAGTCCACAAACTTACATGCACATGGGAGTCAGAAGTACAAGCTAGGTCCTTCATCTAAAACAAAGAAAACAACCGTCAGTTTGGCAGGTGAGAGCAGAGAGTTTCTTTATGCAGTCTGTGTGTCCCAGGCTCTACCCCAGCCACCTTCACACATCATTAGTGAGTTAAACCGAAGCCTGCCAGATACAGCCACTTCTAGGCTAACACACACACGCCTACTTGCACTGCTACAGAGCTACCTTAGAGAATTGCTTTTAACTTCAAGGCAGATGTAAACCATCTCTGCATTCTTTGAATTACCACCAAGGCTGGAGCATTATTTGAGTGTCCTAGGAGCCATATCAGATCAGTGTTAAATTTAACTCATCTCCTCACCCACCCACAATCTTGCTGGTAGATCTAAACCACGCAACAAAAATGCTTTTTGTGGAAAATACACGGTAGACAAAAAGCAAAAAAAATCCAAAAAACAACAGCAAGAAAAGCTTTTCTAATCCGGAGGGAAACAGAACAAACAGACCACTGATGATTTTTTTTAAGCTTGCATTCCAAGAAAGCTGTTCCTTAAAATAAATTATTTCTCATTCTAGGGAATACAAAGCAATTGACAATAAATCCAATCACCCGTCTCACAAGGACTGTGCCTGCCAGTGTCTCCCATTATTAAGCCCCAGAGCAGGTCTGCCTGGCAGCCAGGCAGCAGGACTGTGTCAGTGCAAGCAGCTCCCCAGGAGATCACCCCTGTTAAATGACACACTGCTTCTTGCCCCTGCATCTCACCGCGTCCCAGTCCGCACCGAAAGGCAGGGTCTGAACAAAGCCCGGCAGGGACGCGTGAACAGCCCCTGACACAGCCCGGCTCCCACTGCTGTGCCACCCCCGAGAGCAGAAAAGGGACTGCAGGAAAGGAACTGTGCAGGAGGTCTCTGCATAGATACAAGTCCACTGGAACACCAAAAGACACAAACAAATCAACGAAGCCAAACGCTGCTCCAACTGCTGTAAATCTTCCAAATGGAAGAGATTCCAGCAGAAAGACAATTTTCCCAAGTGCAAGGCAGTTACTGTGCTATTTCAACCACCCAAGAGAGTTCACCGATGGCTTTTTGTCTGGTAGTCTGTTTATTTCACACATTTTCTGTTTATTCCCTAAGACTGACCTTATAA
The DNA here is from genome assembly GCA_013400675.1 of Oxylabes madagascariensis. Taxonomy (NCBI): domain Eukaryota; kingdom Metazoa; phylum Chordata; class Aves; order Passeriformes; family Timaliidae; genus Oxylabes; species Oxylabes madagascariensis. The sequence continues at coordinate 46,082 of VYZR01095952.1, forward strand.
CCTCTACTTGCACAGGGCCAGCCCTCACACACTGGTAAGAGAGCAAGTGCCTGTGCTAAGCTAGCAATAAACACTATGGAAAGAAAAAAAAAAAGGAAAAACAAAAGAAGAAAGTGAGCACTTGGATATGAAGGAAAATGCTGAGTAAGAACCTGTTCAGCTCTATCCACAGCTGTGGAAGGATGTGGATGCACTGCAGTGGGCTCAGAGCACAGCTGTCAGCACAGCCAGGGAACAGGATCACAGGTCTCCCTTCCACACCTAAGGTCTGAGCTATTAACCTCAGCAGAAGGTCAAGGAGTGATATGATTAAAAGTCAAGTGCCTAAAGGTATAATGGAAAGCTGATGGAGAACCCTTCAGAGAGAAAGGTTTAACCAGTGCCAGTGTCTGTGATGAAGACTGACAACACACACACACACATTTAATTTTAAGACAGTGAGTGTGAATTGTGCAAGTAAACAAAAAACACATTGTAAAATTTCGCTGCTTAACAGGTTGGACCTAATTATTTTTAAGAAACACGTTTCTATTTACTCATAAACCTGATAATGAAGAGGCACTCGCATGCACACAACTGCTCTTGCTTGACTGCTACAACACTCTGAAGATTATTCAGGCTAAGAATAAATTATTTAAAGTTTGTGAAGGACTTCCCCATCCTCTCCTCTCCCCCCATACTACACTTAAATGCAATAAAGAGATTTTTGTCGGCCCGAGAAGGGGTTCATGATGCCTGTTCATCTTTTGGCCTAAGGAGTTCCCTCTCCTCCCACCAGTGAGCCCATTCTCAGCTGTCAAGCAGTACTTCAAGTAAGGCCAAATTGCAAACCAGAGCATTGTGTCAACTGAGAAACCACCATCGCCCAGGAGGGACTGTCTGTCCCATTCCCCAGCCTTTGCTGTCTACAGCACAGCTCCCAAAAACCTGTAGTGCCAGCATAGCTGAAATAGCTGTGGGATGGCAGGAACCAGCGACTGAAGGGGAAAAGAGAAGAGATGAGCACCGTTTATCCAGGCACTGTCACCTAGATAATTAATGGGAAACCACTGGCTCCATTCAGTTTATAGTAAGAGTGCTCAATACCGACATTCAGGCCATTCAGCAAGGGCCGCTATTACTGCGTGAAGAGCATGAATCTCAAAAAGGAAAAAGACATTTAAGCTAAGGTGGAAGTCACTTGCTCAGAGGTAAATACCTTCACCAGCAAAGCAAAATAGCTCTCAATTTCTTAGTTAAACGTGTTTGGCTTTTTCCATTTGTCATCAGGTCTGGCTAATGGTTCCACATACCTGCTGGAAATAGGCATCTTTCTATGACCACTCACTCCTCCTGGCACTGTGTATACAGTCAGCTCTTCTACATTAACACAGTGAAATTGTAAAATCCTATCACGTTTGCCAAGCACTGAATTATTTACATAGTACCCTTTTTATTATTATTTCTGGTATGCTTTTGTTTGGGACTTTACAATGGAATTCAAATACGATGAAGACTACGACAAGATGCAGCCCAACAGTCGGCAGTCTAAACTACTTTAAAACAGGTTCTTGGAGGGCTTGGTGAGAGAGCCATTTCTCAATTAAACTCACAGCGATAAAAACAAGAGATCAGGGTGAAATTAAGGACTTGCTATTAACAACCATCAGTCAGAGAACTAAACTCATGCTCTGAAGGCTGCACTTCTCTGCAGTTGGCAAGACAAGCTGCTTGAACCTAAGGACAGGACAGCTGCACTTCCCTCCCACTCCTTGTTGTGGTTTTATGCCAGAAAACAGAATCTTTAATTTTTCCAGAGAAGCCCTGCCAAGCTGAGCCTGCAAATAGGATATGGTCTGTTAGTAAACTCCCAGGCAGCTTGCTCACACCCATGCCAGAACTGCTCCAAGTACCTAAATCCCTACATGCACGCTGGCAGCAGTGACTGCCTCCCTTTCACACAAACGATCCTCCTGTGTTAGACTCCTTTTGTAAATCAGGCCTGCACAGGGCATGCCATTTTCACCTCTTCCAGCAGAATATGCAGCACCCAGGTACCCAGTCTTCTCTCCCTTACAGGCTTTCCTATGACCCATCCCCACTACTATAATTTTGGCAGAAATAAACCAAAATCTTCCATAAAGCATTAGCTGTCCTGGGATCATCTACACACACAGCTGTCTTTCCCAGAGTTCAAATAAAGCTGTTGTATTTTTCTCCCAATTCTTCATAAGGAATCAAAGACAAACAAACAGTTATCCCACCCACCTTTTTTAAACAGTAAGACAGACTCAATCACTACAAATTTAGCAGCAGCAAGTCCACCACCCACTATGAACACCCTGCCATAAACACTGTTCCTGCCTCCAGGACTCACCCTGAGCACAGCACTGGGAATATTCTCAGAAACACACACCAGCAGGGTTCATCCTACTTTGGTTTTCAGCTTGTGGGTTTATTTTTTTCCCAAGAGAAAGCCGGTGTCTTTTAACTCCTTCCCAGGGTCTTCAGCAGCGAAAACATCTCCAAAAAGGAGCTGCTAAACCCTGAAGTCAGGTTTGCTGACCTGGACTAACCCATCATTCAATTATATTAACAAATTGTTAACAAATAAGTTCATCTGACAGAAATCCGTCATGTTCTACATCTCAACTTGCTAAATCAGGAGTACAACAGTTAGCAACAGATAAACATATGCACGGAGAGGGAAAGTTTGGCAAACAGTTGCAAAAGCAATGCTGGAGCCTGAAGAACACCAGAAAAAGATGAGACGAGCAGAGGAGAAAACCATTACAAAATCCATGAGTCTATCCAGGGAGGGCAAAACCAAATAATAAAGCATGTCAGGGAAAGGGGAGGACAGATAAAAACGAGAAGAGACAGAACCCATAAATGAGAAGAGTGTCATGTGGAAGCCAAATCAGTGGCTTTCAAATAAAAAAAGAGTGGCAGGAAAAGAGGAGGGGGAAAGTACGAAAGAAATATTTCAGTTTTTAATTCCATCCTGTTAACACTGCTTTCGTTCACCATATAAATCTTTTGGCGAACAGTAGCTCCCCCCACACACGGCAGTATATTAAGATTCTTTATTAAGGCTTTCCAAACACTACAATGTCATTCTTTGGCTTTTTATGTGGTTTGCCTAGACTGTGTTTTTGTTGCTAAGCTCTCATTAGATGTGTATCTTGTACTGACAGGGAAGCGATTATAAAATACAAGAAACCTGAGCACAAGCCCAGCATTTGATTTGACACAAGTGAACACTCTCAGGCAACAGCACCACGCCTTGTGTGTGACTTGGGGACACTTCTGTATCTGTTCAGCATGAACAGAACGGGTCTGAACTGTCCCACAGTGCCATGTGAGCAATTAATTTGGAGAAGTACAGGCAGGGGATGTATCACAACCCATCTCCCACACCAGAAGCTCCTGTGCCAGCCCCAGCAGTTCCAGCCCCCAGGCAGAACAGCTCATGGCTCTGGCAGAGGAGCTGAGGACTGGGAGGAGAATACTGCCCCAAGCCACAAATACCAGAGAAGCACAAGAACAACGAAACACAAAGACGGAGCCAAATTAATAAATCTTGCTTACCAGGGATGACAGCATGTCAGGAAGAGCAAATGTACCCATCTAGCTACCCAGGTGGAAGACAAAGATATCCATCCTGAACAGCAAATTGTGTCCAACATCATGAGCACTTCACACCCCACTGGCAGAAAGCTAGCCTGATTCCACATTTAATTCAATTACCTATGTCAACAGTGACCAAACACATCAGCATTTACAGCCTCCCACCATTTATCAGTTCACACACGTAGAAATTAAACTGACTCCTGAACAAGGAGTCATCAGCAACTCTGATCACAGAAAAAAACACAGAAAACTATTTTTGCCAAGAAGTTCAAATTGAGGATGGCTTCATTGGGAAAATGACGTGAAACCAATGGATAACCGTATCATTCACTTAACAAAAGCAACCAAATATATTATAACAGGCTGTTAATACACATCTAAAATGTGTTTAGAAACCCAGAAAATAGACCAGATAATGCGCTCTATATACCCTCAGCAGCAGACGTTACAGCTATTCTTAATCCTAGCTTTGTGAATCTGGTAGACATAATTCATTGTGCTTTTGGATCCACAATATTTTGCAAAGCACTGCAGTTTGCTGGCTTACAAACATGCCCCGCCAGCTCACTGGGTAGAAAGATTTCTGCTGACTTCTCCTACCATTGCAGTTGCATTCATCAGGGATTAATACTTTTTCCTGCTAAGGATACAGGTTGCAAGTACCAAGTAGGAAAGGTTACACAGGCGGCTAAAAAAGACTGGCAACGTTTTGGTAGGTGATATATACCCACAGTGAATGAGCACTTAGGGGGCACTTGACTATTTCTTCCACGAAGTTCAAGCAGCATATTTGAATTTCAAATGCCTTAGAAATTTCACTTCTTTTGAAAAATATAATTGATGTAAGTTTTTCATCATGCATTTTATACCATATAACTTCTCTAAGAGCAAGTGAGATCATCAGAGAAGCCTCTGTATTCTTTACAGACTTTCATGAAAAAATTTCTCCTCTTCACAACTTCACACAACTTAACACTTGCACATGTACCACAAGAAATGAAACCATTTTTTAATGGGGACCATTTAATGTAATGTTAAGAACCTAAGAAACCATAAAGATAGATTAATGAGCACCTCTGGTCCAGTCCTCTACTGGTAAAGTCACATCTCAGCACTCTGCCCATTCTAAAGCACTGCCATATTTTGCAGTGAAGGTGGTTTTCCATCACAGGGATTTGCACTCCCATAGTAGGTTTCTGTCTTCATACTCAGCAGAAGAGAAGCAAATTCCAATACAAGTCTGTATAATTAATCTAATGGAATTTTACACCATTAAAATGGCAACTCCAGAACAAATCACGGAGTGAGCTGCTTCAAGAACATTACCTTCACACCTGCAGCAACCCCACAGCAGAAAGCATCACTGAAAGTAACTTCTTATAATATTACGCAGCATTTTGCAGTTTTGGCAGTCAAGCAAGTTCAAATGGTCAGCAGCACAAAGCTTTTGTAAACCATTTGGATCTTGTTTCTCCTAGGTTTTACAGGAGTTCATTAACAGGAGCAGGTGGAGAGATGTTAAAGTCTTCATCATCAGTGACCATGCTCCAGCTGAAGTGCTCTTACCCTTGGAGCAATATGAATGTGATGACAGAACAATGGACTTATTTCTACAAAAACACGAGTTTGTGGAGGTTTGGGAGTCAGGTGAATTGCCCTGCAGGGTGTGTTAACCATCCAGCCTACCCTGCTCAGCCCGTGCAGGGCCGCAGAGGGATGCAAACAGCTGCAGCTCTGCAAGGGGAAGGCTCTGCAATGCCCTGCCCAGCACAGCAGCTCTGCTCTGCAAGGGAACATCTGTGCCTCAGGACACACAGTAGCCGGATCAGAGCTGATCACTCCACACGCACACACGGATGAAGGGAGCTCCAAACAAAGAGAGCTCAGACTGCCGGGAGCTGGCTGGGCTCAGCTCGGCATCGCAGGGCCGGGCTGGAAACCGGCGTGTGTTGACATCGCTTATGTGTGAGAACGCTGGTGGCTGACAGACAGCTCGAGCATTAGCTGCAGTCTGTTCTCCCAAAGCCTGGCAGCAGGAGTCTGGAGGAGGCACTCCCAGCCCATCAAGAAATAACAAGTGACAATTCAGGAAAGCATGTTTGCTCTCCATTCATGCATGCAAGCAATCTTGGGGCAAACAGTGGATGTGCTAAAAGGTTTTCCCCAGAGGAAACGTGTTTATTAATTAATATCTACTGAATTAATTGGCTCCCCATATGCTCTGCTGTGCTTCTAAGATTGGAGCCTTGTTGCTGTTACTGAAAGGTGTCAGGCGTGGTGACTACACAGGAGGTTCATCAGAACACTTCAGTCAATCTGAAAAACTAATCTGTTTTGTATTCATCAAATTCACAGTGCATCCACCTATGGTAGAAGACAGAGAAAAGGCATTTAAAATCTCCAATCCATAATAATTTTTTAAAAGCCAACACACGCTCTTACTTCAGCCATAAGTGCAGGATACAGCAGAAGCACAGAAGGAAGTGCTGATCTGAGGCCATCAATTCATCTCTTGGCCCCTCACCTGCAGTAACCCTGGTTGTCCCTTTCACACACCATTACAGTCCTTACACCAACCTGTTCCTAGCACCTGCTAGGAACTCAGCACTACTACCAAACTAACCTTTACAGCCACCACATCCTCTCCCACTCCCTTCCATCAGTGCAGGAGAGGTATTTTTGGATTCTGACTATGTCTGGCACAGCTCTGTGCAGTGACATCATTTTTCTAATGTTATCAATCTTTCAATGAGACACTTTATTCATCACACATCCGTGTCAGCTGGCAGGGGCCACAGCTCCTGTCATTCCTGGTACTCCAGCACTCATCCTGCACCAGCCTCTCTGTGTAAGCTCAGACTGTAGTAGCAGAGGAGAGAGGGGAGTCCCACAACCTCCCTCTTGTAAGCATGCCAGCACAGGTTGTGCATCCTCATCCCTGAGAGAGACAATTCACTCTCCAAGACATTCCTCCTCCACAGCAATGCCACTTCTCCTAAACCAGAAAACCCTTTGTCCGACTATGGGAGGATAAGCACTCATTATGGCAGCCTCTCTAGCAGATTTAGAGACCCTTTGATGTTTATTTAGTCCAGGTCTCCAATTTCAGCATTCCCTCACGTAGGCAATACCCACTTAGTCCAATTCAGAAACCTGAATATCAACAACTGTAATTACCACACCCAGTGGTGAGCTCAGACTGCAGCAAGAGCATCCCTGATCCAGGCAATGCTGGTCACCCTGGCTCCCTTTCAGAAATTGTCTAAAGTTGATGTCTACAGTAGAAAAGGATCTCAGTTCTATTAAAATACTGTGTTCCAAGATTTCACTATTATACCACCACTACAACACTGCCTACTGCAAGCTGGACAGGCCCAAGGCCCAGGCATTTGACATCATTCACACAAACTGCTCTCACAGCATCAGAAAGATCTCAGGTGCAGCCATAATGCCATTTGTTTATTTAATTCCATATGGCCTGTGCTCAGCCTGCATTAGCAGAAGGTGAAGAGCAGTCCTTCAACCACCCTCTTGTAAACACATGTGAGCACAAGCTTGATTTTCTTCAGTTTAAAACCTCAAGAAAATGAAGCTGAAGATAGCCTAACTGTACAACTTCAGAGAGTCCATTCTGCTGCAGGAAATGGTTAAAGCACATCACAAAAGAAACATCTATCAATATAAACAGGTGTGATTGTGATGTGTTCAAAACAGCTTCCTACAGAGGAAGATGGTCATGCTTACCAGGTCATGCTGGTAAAGCAGCAGAAGAGGCTGCAGAGAAGCATAAAATCATGTTCCTAAATCAGAGGCCTCGTTAATAATTTCTTTACAAGTACATAGTAACTAGAACAAAAATTAAAGCTACCTTCAGAGAATAACATCTTCTGTAAGAAGATGCAAGGAAGAGTAAGCAGGATCTGTGCTACCTGTCCGGCAAACACATTTTCACTTGATAATGGGCATATGACAAGCAAGACTTTTGAAGTGACCCATGTAAAACATTAGTGCACAACACAGTGGTTAGAACACTGCAAATGGAAAAGGTGGGACAACTCCTGTCTGGGAGAGCTGTTTCTCAAAGATTTGCAACATGCCACATGGCACCAGGTGCAGCACTTCATCTTTCCATGAAACAGCAAACCTCTCTTAAAGCAATGAACAACTCCTCTTTAATTCAGCCTATCTGCCCCACCCAAGGATTAAGTCCTTTGACAGTTAATTTAGGAGGAAGTATCTCTCTTCCAGATGCTAGTAAAAGGCATCAAGAGCAAAAAATGGTAAATGTTCAGTTTCCAGCCACTCTGATACACGATAAACCTACAGAAAGGATTTGGAGTAGCAGTAACTACCCACAACATCACATCAGCATAACCTCAATAACCCCCTGTGTAGAGGCTCAGCTGCTCCTGGAGGCACCTATTTGCTCTTCAAGGATTCAGGCTTGAAGGGATCTTTTCCATGCACTTCACTTAGTTTTGGTTCACTACCCTGCGTGCAGATACAGAAGACTTCATAACACATTTGCTGCCCACCTGCAAGACATTAATGATTAATTTCCAAGCATATCAACTCTACACAGCTGTTGGGCTTTCCTTTTTCCTCTGTTTCTTCATTGCTTGCTTTGAAGAAAAAAGAACAGGAATATCACGCAAAATCCAGCTAGAGATATTAAAACATTGCAGTATTTTTCCATCTCAGCTGAATAGCTGGGGAGTCAAAGGCTTTAATCAAAGGATTAGGAAAAATTATTTCAAATACACAAAGTGCATGCCAGATCAAATCCTGTCTTATGTCATACAAGGTAACAGTTATCCAGTGGACTAATTTGCAAATATAATTTTATCTGTTTATTAAATAAATCAGACTAGGTGAAAAGATGTGAAGACGTGATTTGTACTGTCAGCTTCACCCTGGGAGCATGGACACTGAGGATGGAGGAGGCACTTGTATGAGGTCCATGCTGAAGTGAGATCTGCATGCAGAGACAATTCAGTTGTTGGCGAAAGACGACATCCACAACGACTCCTGCCTAGTCCTTTGAAAAATGTCAGATTTGTTCTCTCATGTCTGCAGAGCAGCTCTGGGGAATGGCTGAACAGAGCCCGAAAAGCAACCGGTGACAGAAGTGCCCAGTGCTCACTTCATTAAGCAGCAGCTCAGAGCCTCCCAGACAGCTCCTGCTCTGAAAGCGTTCCAGAGCAGCTTGTTCCAGCAGGCCACAGCAGCTACTGCAGCTCAGCTGCCACAACGTGAAATCATCGGACAGAAGGAGGGGAATACACCTATTAGGGTCTGGCAGCCACAGCTACATTGGAATTCATCTCTAAATCCACATTTGTGCCATCAGGAACCAAGACATTTGATTTAGATTTACCTCACCTATCTGCTTCTCTGCTCTTGGAAAGGAAAGTATTACTAAGGTTTTTCATGACAGAGTTAAAAGGAATTTCTTGCAAAGATCTCCCCAGACAAGAAGCGTTAGTGACTTCTTGTAAGATATAAATACAGCAAAAGCTCTCAAAAAGTTTCTGAGTCCAACTTTCCCAGTACAGGTTGTCAGATGAGTCCTTGATCTCTTTTATAGCTGTACATTACCTGGAGGCTGACTGTAGGAAAGGTACAGCTACAGCTTCTCAGTGTAACTCCTGACACAAATACTGTCCTGAAGGAAAAACAATGCTCTTTTCAAATAAAATTAAACCACTAGTAAAGCACAGCAATTATTCTGGAGAGAAGCCACTTTTAATAATAATAAAAACCATACAAGGACAACTGTAATGTATAAAATTTACACTTAAATAGACTACACAGACCAGCACATCTATCCAAATGCATCTGTCTTTGTCCAAGTTCACCACTTTTTTTCCTTAACATACAGGTTTGCAATAAAAATTCAGGAGAATATACCAAAAACCTTTGACAATTTCTTATAGGGAGCACAGAAAAAAAATTGAAGTACAAAAAAAAAATAAAATCAAGCATTTTTACGGAATGTGCTTAAATGCCTTGTTTCCTGCCTGAAATTTGCCTTCTGATGGAGCAAGTTCACTATGACAAATCTTTTTTCCATCCTGTTGCTCTTCCAGATCTTTGAGATGCTCGGGGAATGGTGGGACGTAATGTAACAGCAAAATACAGCCAGATTATCAGGGAAGGACCAAATGGCTGAAGGGTTTAGTAAGGGAAGGCCAGATGAAAACACACACTCTCCCCATGCAAAAGGAGACAGGGAAATAAAATTGCCTTGATTGATATTTCTGAAGAACAGTTCACATCTAGGGATTTACTAATAATGCTCTCCCAAGGCAGGCTTTGTGTGACAGCTGCATTTTGTCTCTCTGGTAACACCTTTAAAAAGAAAACCATGCCAGACAGTACACAGAGCATCCACTCCAAGGACCGGTCTGCACAGTCATGGCCAATGTCATAAGTCTTTCTCCCTTTGTTCTTCAAAAAAAAAGAAAAGGAGGGAAAAATATCATCTGTGACACACCTTAGAGCATCAGAAACTCGGTCAGCTTTTGCAGTATTAATCTGAGTCACCCCTCTGACTGCCCTTGAATCTCCTCACAAGATCCGAGCCCTGTGCAGACAGGATGCTGTACTGCAACAGGTAAAAGGGAAAACCTGCAGGACTGAGGTCAGGGGTCTGCACCTCTGGTAACTGCTTTTCTTTTTCATTGGCAGAGCCAACGGGCTACACGTGGCGTGTGTGAAAGAATGAAAGCTACAGCAAACAGCTTGCAAGTCTTGTTAAATTATCTGCACTGAGTAAGAACCATGAGAGGCATACAACACAGAAAGAGATTATGAGGTACAGTGAAAAATGAAAGATGGGCAGTTTAGGGCCCGGTCACCGAGGGTGAGGTATCTGGAGTCCGGCCAGGGGTCCTACCAGCTGACCAGGGGTTACAGAAAGAATCCATGAGCATTCCAGTGTAAGCAGCTCTGCTGACTGATTATTTGGGCCTAAAAACTAGTTGAGGAAAAAGAATCAGCAGCTCACAGAACGGCAAAAATTAAGACAGACTTTTAAGTATACCCTAACAGTACCTGGAATACTGTGCTACAGACATGATCTAATTAGACAGTAAGTCAATTATCCACATTTCATGACTTGGTCTCTTCTATTGTATCAAAGACCCTGAGAAGTTTTTGACATTTGAGAAGACTAAGACAGTATTTTCAGAAGTTGCATGTGAGTCACCAGGAGTCTCTGATGAACTCCCTCTGAAGGAAGCAAGCCATTATGCTGTCTTTCCAGCAAAAGCCACAGTGCATTTTCTGTTTGTGGTGTTTAATCATTAAAAAGAGAGGGGGGAAAAAATCCTTTTTGCCAGGGCACAGCTAATAGTAGAATGAACTACCTCATTCATCTAAATAAAGTCAGCTCTAAACCATGCAATAACCATTTAAGTGCCTGCTTTGTTAATTATTTCACTGTTTATCTAATTCATTATGAGCATCTAAATAATAAGCTCATTCAGCATTAGCCAAGATGAGACACAGAAGACACCCATTCAGCCTGTCCACTCTCCTG
>VYZR01095969.1:0-10132 GCA_013400675.1 Oxylabes madagascariensis
GGGGCTGCTCTGAGCTGCTGCTGCCCAACACATCTCTCTCACCTTGAGCAGGTAAACATTGCTGTTACTCTTTTTCAGCTGCATCTCCAGGCTGAACGTAGCATTTCCCTCCTTGTTGACTTTGATGTGTTCAAAGTTTTTGAGACTGTGAATTAACTGCAAAGAAATATCAAAGAACCTAGTAAATGATAAAGCTGCCATGACAGAATTTCTTAAGCTGTTGAATTAAGGTGAAATCTACTTTAAACAGCTACCTCTAACATTATGTAGTAGAAGTATCTGTAAGTCAGAGTTCTGGTACAGTGAGTTGCAGTGTCTGTAAGTTGCCACAGTTTCCTCCTGTATATAAATTATTTTTTATGTGTTGCCTCCTGGTCACTCCCACACTGCCCATCCAGGTCTCTACATGCCCCTGTATAGGAAGGCCAATTTTTACTCTTGGACATATAATTTTTAATTTGGAGTCCAAATTCTTATTGGAGACAACTGAATACCCCTGTGGTCAGTATCTCCTAAAATCTGTGAACTGAACTTCAAAAGATTCATCAGCATTTTCACCTGCATGAGTAAAGAAGTGGAACTTCTTCAAAATATTGTCATAATTCATTGTCATACAACAAAATTTTCATCTCCAAAGCAATTTAGGAAGATTTAGCCTGTTTTCAGAAGCTGCAATTTGTTAAAAATGAGTGGTTTCAGTTTATTTTACCTTGTCTTGTTCACTCTCTGTGTCCTTCCTCATCTCCTGCAGCTTCCTCAGCATCCCACGGAAGTCAACAATTCCATATTTCATACAGATTTTCTCATAATCTCTCTTATCTGCATGCAGCAACAGCTGCCACACAGCTTCTTTGTCCAGGGGCTTTGGTTTTGGTGCTGCAACCCTGAGAACCAGGGGGGAAACATTCAGACATTTTCACAGACAACAAGATGTTCTGCTTTTCTATCCCTAATTCTCTTTCATCTCTCTCCATTATTCCTGTAGTTCACTTGGCCCTGTATGTGCAGGCAGGAAAGACTGGGACTCTGAGAGCAGGTTTTCTGCATCTGTACTACAAATTAAATGGTGCCAGGGAACAGCTTCCACACTGCTGAATTATCACCAGAGGCTCTAGCACAATTTGACCCAGGCCAGGTAATTGCCTAGCACAGTCAAGGATTCTGCACAGAGATCATTATCAACAGGCAATCTTTAGAGCTTCCCACCTGGGCAGGATTCTGCCCTGTGCACCTGGCAGTGCAGCTAGGCTGGGAGCCAGAGCTCAGCCCCTGGGCAGCCAGAGCTGTAAGTGCATGAAGAGTTGTCCTTTGGATAGGAAGCTACTCGTGAGCTAAACAAAGGGAAGCAGAGAGACACAGCTTCCCTGTCGGAACCTTGTGGTGTAGAGGAAATACCCCTCAAAATGAGGCTGGAAGCTTGTGTTTATCTCAGTCCAATGGGCAGTGCCAAGCTGTTCTGGCCTGTCTCTCCATAGGGAGTCTCACCACAACTTTGGACACAAGAAGTGTTGCCCTGAATGTCTCTGGAGCTGTCCCCTACCACCAAGAAACATCCCGAAGTGGGAGCATGGCCCTCACTCCAGAGCCTTACCTCTTCCTCAGCAGCTTCCTGGAGTCCAGGAGTGTCTTCTTGAGCTCTGTTACAAGAGTGGGGGAAAAAACCAGTCAAATACCCAGCACTGTGAAATACATCCCCCCAAAGAAGACAATGCAGAATAGCCACTTGACAACAGGTCATTCTGCTGAGGTCTTTTCCTCTGGTGTTTTTTTCACACTTTACCAAAAAACTGTCATGAAACGTAGTCAGTTCCCACTGCCATGCTCATCCTTTGAGTGCCAGTGAAGTTCATCTCTCCCTAACGGGCTTCCCTCTAGACACCCACTATTTTCAGCCATGTTAATGAGTTTGATCCAGATGTGCTTAACATCCCCAAATACCTTTTTCCTTTCCTAATGATTCCACAATCACTAATTAGAACAGCTCAAAACTGTGTCTAAAATCATCACTTTAGCAAAAAGTAAAGAGCAAGCATACAGAGATGACAGAACATTAGAGGTTCATTAATTCTTCTCTTACTCCAGTCTCTACAAGTCTGGGGCAGCGATAGTGTGGCAGACAGAGTATTATTTGCTATGCCCCCCGCCAATAATATAATACACATATAGATCTTTGACTTACCATCAGCAGCATGAACAGGAACATATTTTGCCTTCCTCTTAAAGCCAACTGATCATTTATAAGAGAAAACAGAAGGAAAATAAGCCATAGGATGAACAAGATTAGATTAACAGCAGTGAACCAATGAGTCATGAAACCACTGTATCTGTTACCAGTGCAAGAGGGAATTCCAGTTTGGATTTCCTTGTCAATCTGACATTTGGTCGCAGTAATCTCCATCTATAAAGGTGATATTTCTATTGCCATTTACTCTGTGCTTGCTGGAAACTCCACACAGAGGAGGAGAGCATTTTTGCCCTACCAATTTTATGGTCTAATCAATGGGAGGAAATATCAACATCTTGTTTTAGAGATGGGGAGCCAAGGTGGAAATGGCAACTGCAGATAGGCACCTTCTAAACTTATTTGAAAGGCACAGAGGTGACATGAACACTTCTGCTCAAGTGGATTCCAAGAGTATCAGTTATACCTGGCCCACAAAGTGCCCATTTCTCTGCACTGACTATAAAGGGAAGCAGGAATGAGGTCCAGAGACAGCCACAGAGGGATGGGTCTCTCCCAAAGGACTGATTGATTCAACAACATAAAGAAACAATTGAGGCAGTTCAGCACTAAATCCAGGGTGTCTGATTATGAACCAGTGCAATGAGCACAATTCCACTTTCTTCCCCCTTGCCTTAAAGCTCACAATGTCAGGGAGCCACCAAAAAATCTCCAGTCCTCAGTGAGGGGAATACCAGACCTCCACACCAAGAATACCCAGACAAAGTCCTGGACACCCAACCCAGGGAACAGCATAGCCTGGGACCACGGGGCCAGTGGAGCCTAGAGCTGCCAGTCCTACCTTGGACGATCCTGAGGCCAGCAGAGCACGAGGCCTCTCCATAGGCATTGACAGCACAGCAGCGATACAAATCACTGTCATCCAGAACCAGGCTCTTGATCTTCAAAGGGAGAGCACAGAAACTGCTCACAGAAAGGGCTGGGGTTCAGTTCACCTTCAGCTTCTCATAAATCAGCTACTCAGTGGCATCTCAGAGGCTTCTGTTACCCGAAGGGCTCTAAGAAGCTTTGTTTGCTTATCTTTGTGTTATCTCAGAGCTGGGGACGTGTAGAATCATGGAATATCCTGCGTTTGAAGGGATCCACAGGATCATCCAGTCCAGCTCCTGGATAGGACACTCCCAACAATCCCACCCTGTCCCTGGGAGCATTGTCCAAACTCTCCTGGAGCTCTGGCAGCCTCAGGGCCGTGCCCATTCCCTGGGGAGCCTGGGCAGTGCCAGCACCCTCTGGGGGAAGAACCTTTCCTGATATCCAGCCTAAACCCCCCCTGGCACAGCTCCAGCCCTTCCCTGGGGTCCTGTCCCTGCTCACAGAGAGCAGAGATCAGAGCTGCCCCTCTGCTTCCCCTCATCCCACTGCAGGTTTTTCCTGTCCATTTCTCTCAGTTCCACAAGTTCTTTCTGAAATATTTCATCTTTACCTGCAGAATGAATTCATTTGTAGCACTATTGAAGGACATTTCATATTTGGCAGGATCATCCATTCCTTTTAGTGTACGTGACCATTTCACCTCAGGGGCTGGGACACCTGTGACCACAGCTCTGAAAATGGCATTTTTACCTTTGAAAAGAGACAAGAATTCAGTTATTTAAGACAGGCTTGAACTTGAGGGCTCTCAGACCTAGCCCCTTATTTTATCAAGAGTGATCCCCAGAGTAAGTAATTTTTGTTATTTTATGCAGAAACGTTCTTCAAAAATAACAATAACATCTTCTTTTGCTCATGAATAATTCAGGTTTTGTCTGTATTCAATCATAAAAGGCCTTTAAAATGTGGAAATTATCTGGCAGGTGTGGCTGCTGACATCTCTGACCATCACTGGAATCAGAAGCCTGACAGCAAGTTCAGCTCAGACTTGCTTTTTACCCATGAAATGTCCAAATCCCTTCTCATCACACATATTCTCTATCAAATCCCACTGTTTCTCCAGTCTTTAATTGGCACCACCTTGCATTCCAAACCCAGCAGGCTCTGCTGTTTGAAGAGACAAGGGAGGGAGAAGAGGGTTCCTCTCCTTTATCCCTGCTCCCCAGGAGTACCCTGAGTACCCTGCAGCCCACCACAGAAATCTCCAACAGCTTTCCCACTGCCCATTACAAACCTCTTCTCCAAAAGGCTCCAAAACCACAGGGAACACTGGGAAACAAGTCAGAGAAGTGACTTGTGTGGGTGAGTGGGAATAGAAATGGAGATGAGTTATCCATGGAAACACCTCAGGGTGGAAATGATCACTCTCTCTTATTTTTTAATGTTCTTGGTCTTCAGGTGACCAACACTGTTAAAGATTCTCCCTAGAAAGTCTGGCCTTATTTCTCACACCTTTCTGCAGTCACCACCACCAAACTTATTTGATGGAACAAGTTCCTGCCAACAAATCCTTATCAAAAGGCCTTTTCCAGCCTTTGAGATTGAAGTACTCTCTCTTATTAAAGTCTGATTTTAGTTGATTATTCTGTGTTACATTTTAGCCACTTTGGCTGCACTTTCCCATGCTTGCCATCTGTCACAGGCCACCCAGCCAGGAGAATCAGCTCAGCCATGCACTGAACACAGTGGGGTGATGATGACAGAATTAAAGGCCCTCATGGTGACTCAGCACAGACACAGAATTACAGTGACCAACCTGAATGAACAAACAGTTTGTATGGGAACTGCAAAGAACCTGCTGAAAATGAAGTAACTTGGAAAAGTTACACAGGTGAAAATTTAGACAGGTGAAAACTTAGCCAGCGGCTTTGGGTAATGCCTGAAACATGCAGGTGGAGGAGGAGGAGGAGGAAGAGGGACAGGTTCCACTAGAGGCCACTGTGCTCCTTCATAAAACCTCAGTGGCTCCTGGAAATCCACCGGTGAGTGTGGAACACCGAAATCCAAGCTGCTGGTTCAGTCCTGGCAGGGAAGAGGAACTACACGATGTTCTCAGGCTACTCCACACCAACAACAAAAAAGAAAAAAAAAAGAAAACAAACAAACACCAAACAAAAAACCAAACCAAACCAAAACAAACAAACAAACAAACAAAAAGAAGAAAAAAAGAACCAAAAAACCCCACCACGAAACAAAAGGACTCTCTGCAGATGCAGAGAGACCTCTGGAAGGCTCTTCATTGATTCCAGTTATTGGCTCATCAGCTGCCTGCTCTGTGCTCTGTGCAAGATCCTTATGTTGTTCCTTACAGAATCATCACAGAACCATGGAATGGCCTGGGTAGGAGAGACCTCAAAATCCATCTCATCCCACCCCCTGCCCTGGGCAGGGACACCTTCCACTATCCCAGGTTGCTCCAAGCCCCATCCAACCTGGCCTTGGACACTTCCAGGCATGAGGCAGCTCCAGCTTCTCCGGTGTGCCAGAGCCTCACCACCCTCACAGGGAAGAATTCCTTCCCAATATCTCATCTAACCCTGCCCTCTGGCAGTGGGAAGCCATTCCCCTTGTCCTGGCACTTCAGGCCCTTGTCCGTCTCTCCTGGAGCCCTTTAGGCACTGGAAGGCTGCTATAGCCTAAACAGCACCTGCAGTAAGCGTATCCTACTTAAAAAAGCAGCTGATTTTAGTGCTGAACACAAGTTCTTTCAACAGGAAAACAATAAAAAAAAAAAACCAACAACTTTTTCAATGTGTCTAATCTTTTGCTGCAAAATCCTTACTGTGAGAGCTTCCTGCAGAATTCACTGGATTTGCTGTACACATAAGAGCCAGATGTTGGTCTTGCATACACATAGTGACAACTGAAGAGTCCTGAGTGAGTACTGAAGGAATTGTCATCAGTGTAACAAAGACTTTGTCCACACAACACTTTTTTTTGTGGTCATGTCAAATCACTTTAGAAACTTTCTTGATTTAATCATGATAATTTTTTCATGTAGGTGGGACACGGAGTCAAACCTCCAGATCTGTGGCTTTGCCTGTTTATCAAGAGTCTCACCTTCCTGCAGTGTCAGAGTGAGTGGTTTCTTCTCAAAATCAGGTGTACTGCATCCTTGTGGAACTTCATTCACAAACTGAGTGATAACAACTCCTGGGATAGAAGATTTCTTGAAGATTTTTACTAGAAAGGCAAGAAAAAATACATTCAATTGACATGTTGGTCCTTCAGAAAGAATTTCTCAGTCTGCATTGCCTCCTGCAGAGCAATAACTGCTCCTGCTCAGCTCCTTTTGGACCACAAAGGTCCCACCCATTCCAGTGCCACAGGCTGTAAACGTGTCCCAAGGCTCGGGCATTAAGGTTTGGGATTTTGTGGTGGCTTTGCCGAAGTTGTGTCCAAGTGGGAAATTCTGCAATCAAAGTCCCAATCCAGGATCACCTCAGCTCACAGCTCCAGCAACAGTTTGGTCAGGGAAAGCTTTGCATCAGGTCTTGTTCCAAATACAAAATCTGGCATGAGAAAGGCCCTGCTGCCAAGTCAGAGCATGGTGGGTCTCAGTCCCTGCCATCTCCAAGCTAGAGAAGCAAGCTGGGGTTATTCCCAGGGGTTCCCCAGAACTGTGTCTGTTCTCTCACCTGTCTGATGGCTGCTCATGATGCTTGGCTCAGCTTTCTGGGGTCAGCACAAACAGATTACAAGTTCTCCTTTGAAAAAGAAAAATAATTTCATTATTTACAGTTCACAAGGGAAAGGACAGACCTTAACACTGCTGCCTTTAGTGACACAGCTTGCCCTTCCTCACTTGCCACATCCTTGCAGCCAAGTAGAGACAGACCTGCCAATCAGCCTGTCATGCCCAACACAACCTGGGTATGAGGATGATTAGCAGGGCTGAATGGAAAATGTACACATCCAGTGGCATCCCTCTGTGTCACCTGGCTTTCCTCTAAAGACCTCCTCTCGTGTTTCAGACAAACATTCACCACATGGCACTCACGTGGTGTGTTCTGATGGATGGCAAGAGCAGTTGCTGAGAAGAAAACCACAGAGATGGATGTCTAAACTGGGGCATGGAGCAGAGGTACATCCTGATCTCATTTAGCTTGGTTAAATTAGCAACAGACCTGAGAGCAGATGAGAAGCCTTTAGAAGGGAATGGTGAAGTGTGAGCTTGGCATTAAGGTGTTATTGTTATGGATCACTCAGGGGACTTTCTGCCAAAGGAGTCTCTTTCCCTGTATTTTAAATTGGACAATGTGTAATGTAACACATCCCTGCCTTGCAGCAAGCTGGGAAAGCAGATTCTCTGTCATGTGAAAGATGCTCAGGAACTATAGAGTTACTGCAGCTCTGAAAGAGCAATTAGATTGGATTGCCTGTGGCATTAGTGCTGCATCTCTATTTACCCTCTGCACTCCTTCAGTCAACAGAGGGACACAGGAACATGCAACTTTCATCAGTTTTGAAAGGCACAGGGACTTTGGGAGCACATCTACACCAGGCATTCATCCAGCTGAGCTCTGTCACCTGGCACCTGATGAAAACCAGGGGATAACCCCAACATCTCCTTGTCATACATTCAACTCTGAGCTGCATTGTCTGGGTGAGAATTGGTTTCAGCTAAAGGTAATAGACAATTTAGTGAACAAAAATAATTTGTGCTGGATATCCCATAGCCAGGCCAAAGAGAGTGTCACTCGCAGTACCTCTGGGTCAGCTTCTGAACCAAAATGTGTTTTGCCATTACTCAGCAGCTGCAAAGAGCCACAGACATCTCCCTACAAAAAATCACTGGCTCCATTTTGTCCGTAACACAAATCTTGTTTTAGGACTCTGCACAATCTACAAATGTCAACGATAATTGACATCTCTGTGAGCCTCTCTGGCCTCCATGGAAATGCACTGAGACAACAGCACTGGTAAATGGGAGAGGGCTGTGTGAGCACCAGCCAAGCCCTCTCTCCTGTCCCCTCCTGGCCTGATCTGAGTGACCTCTGCTGTTCCCTCTACAAGGGGTTTGCATTTCATCTGTGTGCTGCTCATCTGGCATATCAGACGGTTACTTCTGTGAACCCTTGGGAGATGTCTTAAAACTTGGCAATGAAGGGAATGAGGAGCTTGTGGGAAGAAGACACAAAACTGAACTGAAAAGAAGCTGATTCCACGGCATCGTGTCCTGCCCCAGGCACGGCATTGAGCAGTGAATGGCTGAGATTTTGAGAGGCTCTTGATCACCCTCTTATGGGTTTAATTTGTCCTCCACAGTACTGAACCGTATTAACAACAAACATAATCCCCTACTGCCTCTTGTATCTTCCTAAACATGTCACCACTCCTGGAGTTGGAATGCCTGATGCTTACAACACTCACCAAACAGGATGACCTGACACCAGCTTGCAGCAGCTTTCCCCTAAGCTCTGTTTATGTTACACTTGCATTTATTTTTTCCTACTCCTGACTCCTTTCCTCCACGCTGGGCAGTGGTGACGAGCAGGTATCCTGAAACAGCAACGTGGTCTGAACTCAGCTCCAAAGCCTTTCCTTACATCTCCAAATGTTTCATGTCAGAAAGTTTCATTCTCAGCCTGGTGTGACAGTGGACATGTGTTATTACCATAACTAGAAAATGCTGAGAGAGGGCTAAATTCAAATCTAGTTTGGTAAAACCCCCAAATACTGACAATATTTGCCCAGGCAGTAACAGGCTCCATCTCTCGGTGCACAACATGCACTATGTCCACTATGTAGAAACTGCTAAGTTTACAGAGTCTTAAACATTTCAGAAATTCACTTGGATTAAAAATAAGCTCCTGTGAGTCCTTAAACTCCTGTGAATTCCTGACTTCTGGAGAATGAGAAGGAAGCATGTTAATGCCACACATTGGTTGCAGGGTTAAAATAACAGTGCTAGATATGAAGGGAACATTCCTTCAGTGTAATGAATCCAACCACGTTGCATTTTCCAGTGTCTTGTGTATTAAATAAGGACCAGAAAATAACACCCTGGTTGGCACAGAGTAAACCCTACCCCTGCTTACTTTAAAAATTTTTACTTCCTTGTTACATGAATGACCATGGTTTTGCTCGGACTCCAGTTCAATCTAGAAAAAGAAATCACAGAATTTTTAAAATGAGACAACAAAATCCTTCCAAAAATTGCCATAGTGTAATTCATATCTTCACTCACAGGTGCTTGAAACATTGATGTCCACATGAGGATGATTTATTCAATGGAATAAATGCTTTCAAGAGGGAGTCACCCCTCCCCAGGTGAATGCTGCTGACTAACATCCCCAGCACAACGGGGTGACACTGGAAGCAGCTGAATACTCTCAATCCTCTGTAAAACACATCCCTGTCATGCATTAGCCTTGTTCAGGTATCCAGTTGGCCATTCCTCATTCCAGGCAGAAGTCTGTCTGCTTTGCAGCTCCAGGGACATTCCCACTGGAGACAGAGAAAAAGCTTCCATGGCTTTGAGTGCAGAGCAGGAACAAGCCCTGGGCTACTGACAACATTTTTAAGGTCCCAAAATAAAGCAGGAAGCCTGGCAGGGTGGAAGGGTACCCTTCATCCTGTGTGTTCATCAATCTGTCTGGATGAGACAGAGCAAGAGACCGTTCCCTGTGAGCCTGACTGGACACCAGTGCTGCGGCCATAAATCAGCTAAGTGAATAAGCAAAGCATTTGGGAGTCAGAGGATTTGCTGGTATTGGAGGTGTCACAGGGAGTTATTTATGGGCTTCAGACAGTGCAATACACAGACAAGATGTGACATAATTGCTGGCAGATGGGTGAGCAAAATTAGCCAAACCTGTAGGGAGGTGACACGCAGTGAGTGGTTCATGGGGAGGAGAGGTATGCAGAGGCTAAGGATGTGCCATGGGCATTGCACAAGCACAGACACAGCAGGGACAAAAACATTAGCACAGACTTAAACCAGTAATAATAAAGCAATTAGCAACAGAGGCAGCATTCTCTTTCATAGGAGCACAAATCATGGGATATGCTGAGCTG
>VYZR01095974.1:14158-27601 GCA_013400675.1 Oxylabes madagascariensis
GTAATTTCTGTTTTTAAATGAGAGCCCTCATTAGCTTCTCCAAAGAAATCACAAAGATAGAAGGTCAACTTCAGGTGATTTACAGGACAAAAGGATTTATAGGATAAAAAATTTAAGGACAAAATAAACTTAGGAAGCATTCTTCATAAAAGCTCCACTGGAGAGAATACCCCTGCAACTTTACTTTTTGGGGTTTTTTTTCTTTCTTTTAATTTTTCCTAACATTAGACCTTTCTTAAAAACCTGCCCATTTAGTTTTATTAGCTAGAATATTATAAGAATTAACTTGGAGAAGACAATAGACACATGTGAACTTCTCAAAGTCTGAATCCAATACATACGTCAAGAGAAAGTGTCTCCAGTGTCTCCAGTTTGAACTGTTCAATTTCAGCATATTCCTCCCTCACAGGAAGCACGGCCTTGTCAGTAGCTGCCTCCTGTCCTGGTAGATGTACAGAATAATCAATAGTCAGTTGCAGAGAACTAACTGAATAAAAAATGTCTACACTGCAGCAGCAAGTCCTGCAGAACCAGACTGCTGGGGACTGATTACCACTGCAGAATTCACAGCTCAATCCAACACTTTGTTTTTCTGTTATATTCTGAGTCTCTCTTCTGTTGTATAAATTAATAGTTGCATTTTGCAATAATGTGTTCCATAAATCTATAAAACCATTTCTCCATGCGTGAAGGTACAAAACCATCTCTGGAGTGATGACCAGCTTCTGTTGGCAGACAGACTGCCCACTTTATGGGAACAAGGGAAGTCTGTAAACCCTCCTGGCCTTTCACAAAACCTGGCATGTTTGAGAAGTGGAGTTCCACCTTAAAGTTGCAGAAGTTGCTGATTAAGCCTTCAGAAATTTACTATTCATTGTATTTAGAGAATATTTTACCCAGTATTGCTTAATTTCACCTAGTCACTGTGGAAATCGAATGGAATGTTTTTATGTATGAATTAGTTGGCTTGAGCCACAGCAGAGGCTGTGCTCCACTAAGAGGTTAGCTCATCATCTCTGCATGTTCAGTTTGGTTTGGCTCTTCACTGTGTACATTACCATCTGTCTCCTTGTTGAAATTTGCACATTTGTAAGGCTCTGGTTCCTGTGCATCCTCTTGAACTTCATCAGGCTTATTTGCAGATGTGAAATCTCTGTTATGTCCTGTATTTGGTAGAAGTGTTATCACTTCATCACCAACATCAAAACCCTCATTTTTAAATTTCTCAGTCTTTTCTTCAGCTTCTTCTTCTGATCTATTTGAAGTTTCTGATGTAATAGAATTTCCATCACCATCTTTTGAATTTGCAGGTGCTCCTACAGAAGAAATAATTTCATTAGAATTGCTGAGCTAATCTACTACTGCTCATTTTAAATATCCAAACACTACTACAATGAGTTAGAATATGCATCAAAAGCTCCTTCTTTGAGCAGCTATTCATGGATGAGTAGTCCTCCCAAGACTGCAGCAATGCTATTTTCCCATCTCAACTCCCCAGCAAACAGAAGTTCCCCAGAAAAAAAAAAAAATCAGAAAATGCTTAAATAATAAATGTCTGGTATTTCAAGTATTTTGAAAAGGGTCACAAGTTACTACATATTTAAATACATTCTTGAGGATTTTGATGTATCAGCAATAAGTGCTGGTTGCCCTCTCCTTTGTGCAATCCACTTGCTTGAAGAAAAAGTTTACTTGTTAGTCAATCCAAAGATGAATCAGATAAAGACTCCTCTACACATTCAAATTGAAGAGGTCACAGACATCTTCCAAAACAGTAAGCACACACCTTCTTGGGTATCTGTTGCAACTCCTTCCATGCACTTTTGTCTCCTCTGTTCCTTTGCTCTTTGCCTAATTACTGCTAATGCATCAATGCTATCTTGGATTTTTTTTCTCTCTCTGGTTTCCCATTTTTCCCTTTCTGCTTTCTCAGCTTCAAGCCCTCCAACAGCCCAGGCTTCTGCACAGGCTCTAATGAAAACACAAAAGCTCACTGTAATACAGCTATAAAAGCCCACCTTTGCAATGACAGAAAAATTTAAAATAGCTTGCAACAGCACAAAATAGCTGCAAGAGAAAAAAGCAGATAGTAGTGACAATCTCTTATGCAACAGGGATGTACATTTATCTCACAAAAGACACAGAGATATCCAAATGCTGATTGATGAATACACCACAAGAGATTGGTCTGATCTTGGCTCAGCTGTTCCAGACACCTGCTCAGTTTCTGCTGAAATCAGGATTTCCCTCTGGTCTACAGATCTGGCATGAGACAATTCTGTTCAAGAATTATTTTGTAAAAAAATACATTGCTTTTTTCTAGGTATGTTAGATGTAGAACTCTGTAGTACAATACTCTTCTCCTCAAAGTCATCCACGTTCAATAAATTACTGGTCAATCTTCCTTCCCTGACAGTATTGACAAAAAATGGATGAGTGATTGTTAGCACTTGATTCTTATTGTTGTGTAAAGAAGATGGCTGTGTTTCTTACCTATCCTTTGGGAAAACTGGTCTGTCATCCAGATATGTCAGCTGTTTTAGTCGAACAGTGAGTGTTTTTCTATAATTAGCAATTTTCTTTATCACCTCGTTTCCCATCAAATTCAGCACATGCTAGAGAAACAAGGGAAACAATTTTTAACCTTGAGTAGCAAAAACCCCAGCCTGGATATGCACTTCCCCTGCCATTTCAAAAGCAAGAACTAAATAAAGCATCCAAGGTGTTACAGGTGATCTACCAGAAACAAAATCATGGTTAATAATGTTTTAGACTGATACCTGCTGTGCACTGAACTACACAACAAAGCCACTTGATGGGGTTCACCCACACACGACACAAACCCTCAGCTATTTTTGGCTTACCAGATTGGGCATGGTCTCCAGAATAGCTACAATACTCGGATCACTCAGATTGTTGTGGGAAAGATCAAGAACAGAAATACTTGGGCATTCCTGCAAGTGCTGGATGTCTTCCACTGTTCGTAACTTATTGTGAGTGATCTGCAGAGTCTGCAGGACTTTCAGACAAGCTGCCAGACAAGAACAGTACAATGAAAGGAAAGGTAAGACTTGTTGCTTCACAGAGGGTTTCTTGAGCAAGTAAAAACCTGCACTGTCAAACTAATAGTTTATATTGAATTTGGAGATTTTTTCTAAATTTGTTATTCTGCTATATATACTTTTTGGCTAGGCCTCCAAAGCTGCTTTCTTCACCCCAGGGAAAAATAGGTGCTTGGTTTTAGGATGGTGGTTGTTTTTAATTCGCATTTCAAACTAATCAGTTACACAAAAACAAGAGCTTATGTTTCAAAATTCTCCAATGTATGCAAGTAGTAATGTACAGAAATAGTTTTTTATTTTCTGCTGAAGACAGAATCAACCTTTTAGCAGATATAAATGATTTGGTAATTGTATCTGCAACTGCCAAAGCACATCTTAACTGTGGTGAAAACTGGATTGTCAGCCTGTCTGCAACACAGATAAGTACTGAGACGTTATTAAGTGAGGAAAAATTACTTAATTATCCCAGGTATCCATGTGACAGTAGTTTCTATGTATTTTCTGTTTCTCAACATAGGTTTTATTTCTCCACAGAAGCCCTGTGGGCTTTGATATGGATATTGTGCAAAATTCTAACACAAATTAAAAAATCCCTTGAAACTAGCGCCACTAACAAAAGCTTAGTCAGAGCTTAGGAAATATGGGCTTGCCAGAGGCTAAAACCTGTTGCACCAACAGTTCTTACAGAGATTCTCAATGGTCCTAATGTAGTTGTTACTGATATTGAGGGAATCCAGCTTTTGTAAAGGTTCAAGGTTTTCAATTTTCTCAATTAAATTGAGTTGCAAGTAGAGAGAACGCAACTCTGTCTGAGCCTCCAAATTCTCAATTTTTCTTAAGCCATTGCATTGCAGCCACAAACACTTCAGTCCAGTGTATTCTTCAAGATTCTCCAGTCGGTCAAATCCTGCAGAGGAAAAAAGATGTTTCAAAATGAGATGGCATTGGCTGAAAATGGCTCTTTGGACGAGAAAATTCCATTAAAGCAGAGCCGCTGAAACAGCCCGAGAGAATGCTGGTACTGAAGTTACTGCAATATTTCCACCGAGTTCATGGTACTGCTTCTGGCCCATAAAGGGCAAAGCCAGGTTGGTACCTATTCTGGTCTGTATCTCAGCAGCCCTTTAGATGCTAAATAATACACAGCAAAACCAAGAATGTAGAAGGTAGAATATCCTATTTATTTGGAAGAATTCTTAGGCTAACTTGGACCAGGTAACTGCATTGTGCAAAAACCTGCTCAGAAATCACCAGAGGATGAGTAATGCTCATTCTAACATTTTTTTTCTTTCAGTAGTGTTTACAAATATGCAGCAAGTCTTTACTGTTTGTTTTCCTCTTGACCATTTTTATTTGGCAGTAAAAAAGTTCCAGAAGCTGGAAAAACCTCTTTATACAAACAATTTAAGGAAAAATATGTATATTTTTCTCTGAGTGCAACCCAGGCCAGTATTTTAAGACATTTCTCAGAGGCTCCTGTTTCAGTAAGAGAGACCAAAAATATGTCCCTTGATTCCTACAGATCCTTTGGATGGCTCCACAAAGCGAGTTAGATGTACACTTTGCTTTTCTACCTTCATATTGACTCATTTTGCTTCCCAAATCCAGTATTACATAAAATTGTGTTTCTAATTTAGAAGAATGACTAGATACCTTACTTCAGTGAGCCATGAAGTAGAGTCTCTGCTAAAATGCTACTTAGAATGATCAAGCTAGGCAGTCATGTCACATCTTACCTTTATAATGCAAGTACAGAGTATCATTTAAGTACGGGGTCCAGTATAGTTTCTGCTGTTTACAGATGTCTAGCAGAATCTTTTTTGTCATTCTGAAATAGTACAGGAAGCAGAAGCAAAAAAAAAAATATATTTCAGTGCACATTCTGAGATCTTTGGTTTCCTTACGGACTCCATTGCAATACAATTAACAATTCTTTCATGCAGGAGAAATAGCAACAGCTTTCAAAATTATATTCCAAATTAAAAAAAAGTATGTGCTCGGTTTTTTTAGTGTGGCTTTTGATTTCTACCTTTGAAGTGAGTTACCAGGCCCTTCTGCTAAAAAACAGAGGGTTCATAGGAAAATGGGCAGGGAATTAGAATTAGAGTCCATCTTCTTGGAAAAGGGCAGCATGATTTTATGTTAGCTTCTGGGGATTCCAATGTTAGCTTCCTCTCCAATTCTTTCCCCCTTTCCTTGTTGCTTTGGTACAGCACCTTTGGTGGCAGAGCCGAAATGTAACATTATTCTCAGACTAGAAAAATCAATAGTAATCAACCTAACATTTTATTGAAATGCTAACCCCAAAATAGCACTCAAGAAAGTTTTCATGTACAGCTGTTGGTTGGTTGGGAATGCCACTAGGAATTCACAGAATGCTTTGTCTGAACTGATGCAGAGAAATGGTTACATCTACTGGCATGACTTCCACAGGAATTTGCACAAATTTCTGCAGATCCATGAAATGACTTCATCATGTGGTCAGAATGTAGTTTGCTACTGTGGCCATAAAAGCCAAACATCTGTACAGATGCTGGAAATACTACTAATACCTGATTTAGCCATTATTCTCAAGTTCATCTTCAAAATTGTTCTCCACAACTGAGATGAACACATAGAAGAGCAAAACTCCTGATGATGCCAACACATCCACAAACCATGTATTACCTCACAGAGCCTCTCTTTCCTTCTGTCGTTTGACTGGATGAGCTGGTTCCAGACTTCTCATCAACACCTGATTTTTGTTCATTCTGTTGATCTGCTGTGGACATACAGTTGACTGCATTCTCTTGAGCTTTAACAGATTTATAAATAAGGAAATGAGTTGCAATTTAACAGCAAGGGTGGGGAAAATGTGTCATGTTGACAATTACTTCAGAGAAATACTGAAGAGCACTTGAATATGAATTTCAAGAAGACAGTGTTTTAACCAAGATTTCTGCTGACATTTTTAATGAAACTTAACTTTTTTTACACAGCATCATAAAATAAACAGTAGCAATTGAATTGTTGAAATCTGCATATTTTATTTTTTTTTTTTTAGATCTGGAAGTCAGATAGTACCCAATTTTATTAATGTTCTTATAATGTACAGTGACACTAAAGTACTGACACCAATGTTCTTATGGTGTTAGACATTTAATATATATTACACTTAACACCAATTTGAGTTTACTGTGAAGAGACTGCAGCAGTAGTGTATCAGAATCATCTCAAGCACTGTTAGTCTAGCTCTTCTACAAATTTGCCCTTTTGTGCCCCTTGGAAGGTGTCTTTATACTGCCTTCAATTAATTGCAATTTCAGTATTTGTCTCTTCAGATACTTGCCCTGAACCTTCTACTGCACTTGTAGTTCATACATTTAAAGAGGAAGTGCAAACAAGATGATTGTACCAGCTAACTTAAATATGACTGTAATTAAAACATAATAATTGGATATATTTAGCAACACAAGAGGCAATGGGCTGAACCTGATACACAGAATTTCCACCTGAACATAAGGAAGAACTTTTTTTTTGTGCAGCTGACCATGCACTGAACTGTTAGCCCAGAGAGGCTGTGGAGTGTCCCTCACTGGAGATGTTCCAGAAGCATTGGACACGATCCTGTGCCCTGTGCTCTGGGATGGCCCTGCTTGAGCAGGGAGGTCGGACCAATGACCCGCTGTGGTCCCTGCAAATCTGTGATTTGGAGGTCAGGCTAGCCGTGTGATGGCAACACTGGGAGAAACAACTTCTCCGACAACAGAAAAGTAAAGAAATGCAGGGAAAGGAAAAAAGACCACAGGAAGATAGCAATTGAGCATGCCTCAGTTATGTCAGGATTTCCAGTGACTTTGCTGGCAGAAAGCANGCCGGGGGTGGGGTCCGGCCGGGACAGCCCGGAACAGGGAGGGCCCTGCGCCGGGCAGGGGCCGAGGCGCCGGGCCGGCTCGCTGGGGCTGCGCGGAGAGGGCGCGCCCGGAGCCCCTTGTCCCGCCCTGGCCCAGGGGCGGGCGGGGTGCGGCGGTGCCGGGCGGTACGGCGGGGGCCCCCNGGAAGAACTTTTTTTTTGTGCAGCTGACCATGCACTGAACTGTTAGCCCAGAGAGGCTGTGGAGTGTCCCTCACTGGAGATGTTCCAGAAGCATTGGACACGATCCTGTGCCCTGTGCTCTGGGATGGCCCTGCTTGAGCAGGGAGGTCGGACCAATGACCCGCTGTGGTCCCTGCAAATCTGTGATTTGGAGGTCAGGCTAGCCGTGTGATGGCAACACTGGGAGAAACAACTTCTCCGACAACAGAAAAGTAAAGAAATGCAGGGAAAGGAAAAAAGACCACAGGAAGATAGCAATTGAGCATGCCTCAGTTATGTCAGGATTTCCAGTGACTTTGCTGGCAGAAAGCACACCCTCGGACTTGCATCCGCATGAGTACGAACAGCCGTGCTGTGCAGGCTTGTCTGGCAGCGAGCCGGAGGGGCTCACCTGAGCTCACAGCGCTGCCCTCGGGCTCCGGGCGGGCACCGCCGCTCCCGGCGTTACCCAACGGCGCCTCCGACGCCTCGGGCGCCGGGACCTCCCCTCCGAGGCCGCTGCCAGGGTCTCCGGGAGGCGCCGCCTGCATTCCAACACCCCCCGAGCCGGTACGGGATTCACGCTCTGCCTTTTCCGGACAAAATGTCCACGGGCTTCAGTCGGCGGCGGGCGAGGGCCGGAGCGCAGCCCGAGCCCCGGCCGCCGCCTCAGCCGTGGCCATGGCGACGGCGCGCGNTTAAAAAATGTGTTAACTAAATACAAAAATGTATTAACTAAAAAGGCGTGTGAGGCACAGCAAGCGCGGTGTGCCGGATGGGTTGCACCGTGGTTGTGCCTTGGTTCAAGGACGGCGGCAGATGCGGCGCTTTTGACAGCGCTGGGCACTGATGGTTCTGTCTCTGAGCCTGCTTTGTCTCTCATGGGGCATTTTGTCCTTGAAAGAGCCCGTTGTTTCTTTGTGTCTCAGCTCTCTCGTGCTGGTTATCCTTGACTCTCTTGTAGGTAGCTTTTCGTCTTCCAGAATTGGTTTTCACCTGTTCAGCCTCTGCTTGAATTGTTTTATTTTCAGAACCGTTGATCATTGTTGTTGCAGTATAGCTGATAATTAGCTCAACCCTAGGAAAAGGACTAAATAGTACCTAAACCTGTGAGGATGATGGCAGGTGACACCCAAATTTTAGCAGACTGACTTTTTTCAGCATCAAAACAGTGCTCAAATTGTAAAATGCTGAATCTCAAAGGTTATCCATACAGTCTGATAAGTTTACCTGGCCTGAGAGGCAATTGTAATTGTGTATTTATTTTTTTCAGGCTTGTGATCACCATGGCTGCAGTGGATCGATTCTCCCTCCTGTACAGACAAATCAGTCACTCGTGCAGTTTCTATATAGAAGCCCTGGCGATTGTTGGAGCTTGGTACACAGTGAGGAAGTGTGTGTCCCTGGCGTTGGACACTTACAGCGCGCTCAGGCTGCACGTCATTCCAAGGCTGAGTGGGGAGATTGATCTCGTCAAGAAGTACGGGAAATGGGCTGTGGTCACGGGTAAGAGATCAAGTGGTGAATTTGCTTGTGTTTGTGTAACATTCTGTGCCAGTACTATGAAACTTGGTGGCTTGTGGTGCTGGGTGTGCTTTCAGGCTGGGGCCTGTGTTATCTCTGGTTGCAGTTTAGTCTGCCTGAGCAGTGGCTGTTGTTCATTGTCTTTACAAACTGATTCCTCAGGAGTTGGGCAAGCTAAGTGAGTTGACTGACTGCTGAGAAACAGCAACTGTTGCCCACATTTGCAAGGTACATCTTGTTCACCTGCAAGTGTAGACAGAGATGTAGACAATATCCTTTTTTTGCTATTGGGGTGTTCATATGTGCCCTAGTTCTTCAGCAAGGTTTGAGTCCTGTACCTCTGACATCCCTGCCTTTCATTAAGGTTCTCCTTTGAGCTCTCTCTTGTGATAGAAAATATAAAACTTTTATGAGGGGAATTGCAGAAGGTGGTTGACAGTATTATCTTTACTTTTGTGTCTTTGAATTCAATATATTCAGTGCCACATGATCTCAGGAAAAAGAATAAAGCTATAATTGAAAGAACTGTCAAAGTAGAAGGCTGGTGTTGCTCTGTTTTTCACTTGTGTGTTCTATTACTGTTTTCTCTTACAGGTAGCACAGATGGTATTGGGAAGGCTTATGCTGAAGAGCTGGCAAAGCATGGTGTCAACATCATCTTAGTCAGCCGAAACAAAGAGAAGCTGGAGGCTGTATCCAGGAGCATATCTGAAACCTATAAAGTGGAAACAGATATCATAGTAGCTGATTTCAGCAAGGGGCGTGAGCTTTACCCAGCCATTAAGGAGGCTCTGAAAGACAGAGAAATTGGGATCTTGGTGAATAATGTAGGAATATTTTATGCCCACACAGACTATTTTACTAATCTGTCTGAGGATGTGCTATGGGACTTGATCCATGTAAATATTGCTTCTGCTACCATGATGACACATATTGTGCTGCCAGGCATGGTAAAGAAGAGGAAAGGGGCAATTGTGAACCTTTCTTCAGCAGTCTGTTGTCAGCCAACACCGATGTTGACAGTCTATGGAGCCTCTAAAGTAAGTTGGGGTGTAGTGTTAAAGGCACTGGAAAGTACTTTTTGTAGGTTGGTTGTTATGAGGGTTTTTTTGAACACATTCAGCAAGGATGTCAAAATAGTTGAATATTTTCTAGGGATTTGTTTAAATATTGGAGGTGAATGTTACATGTATTATGCAGTAAACTCTTCATCCTCACCAGTGCTCTTGGGTTTTGTGTGAACTGTGGCATAACAGTCATTCTAGGAGAAATGTTGTCTTTCTCAGATGCACAAAGCAGAGAGGCAATTCTGTGGCCCCCATTGAAAGAGTCAGGAATTTAATCTGTTTCTCCAGCTGAACTGTGCACATAACCTCAAGCCTCTTGCATACCAGTATTTGGTAGCAAAAAGGGCTCTACTCATGCTCAAGCCACCACTGTGACACAGAGTGTGGCCAAATCAAGCTGCTGCTTCACGTAATACCAAGGAGTGTTGTGGTATATTTTGGGACAAGTGAAAAGAGCTCCCCCATAATTGTCCTTCCTGAAGAGATGCAGCCAGTAATGAATAGGACTGGGCAGCTGGGTGATGCTGGAAGAATGAATGCTCATGGTGATGGTGGATTTACCCTGGATGGCATGCCACTGAATCCACAGAAGCAGCTGGGATTGTGGAGGGATCTCACCTAGATCCAGTGTCTAAACACAAATGGTTATTGCTCCCAGCTGTCCGTGGCCGCCCTCTGTTGTAGCCTTGCTCCTGACATAGCTCTTTTATTTCCTTTTGCCTTTTTTGGAGCAAAACCAGCTCTTACTGTCCCAAGGTGTAAAAATCCTTGCAGACTTCCTTCAGTGTGGAAACTGGCTTATGATTACTGCTCCTGTGCAGAGTATCTGCCCCTTTGATTATGCTAAGTGTATGTAGAACTGCACTCTGAATTAAAACAATTAAAAGGCTTGAATGAAAAGGAACAAACACAAATGTACCAAAGTTTCTTCATCTGAGCTAATTAATCCAAATCCTAGATCAGCAATCCAGCTTTAAGCCTAGCCTCAGAACACAGAAGTGAGAACGTGTTGCTGTAACATCCTAAGCCTCTTTGTGCAATAACAGTGGATAATGCTTGAAGTGGTTGTTTTAGTTTTCCTAAAGCAGCTGTAAGAGCATTTGTACAAGATCCTTTTCCAACAAACTGTTGGGAAAACATTTTGCAAGGCTGGTTGGGAGCAGAAAGATATCTGCTCATTCTCAGGAAGAACAGGCTGTGTGGCACAGCAGTAGCTTCAGCACGGAGGGCGTCAGTGTTGCTGCCCTGGTAAGACTGAGCCAGGCTCATTTTTTGGTCTGATTCTAGAGTTCCAGCTCTGTGCTTTTCTTGTTCTGTAAAAGTAAAATGAGCTAAAGGAGGTAATGCAGATACACATTAACAAATCTTTTTGCATAAGAGACTCCCAGGGAACAACTAACCTGGCTTCTGCAGAAGACAGTTAAATGCAAAATTCACCTGTAAGTGTATTAAAGAATGGGACCTTATTTTCTCGTTCTGACAGTAGAAGGTAGAGCTGGCTGTAGAGTGCCCTTGCAATGCCCCCAGACCAAATAAGGTGTTTGTTTTAGATAAAATAAATATTTTTGTATTATTTTTAAGCAGAAATTGTCAGATTGTGATAAGCGGTCACTTTGTTCTGCAAGTTACTGTACCATGGGAGGTTTACAGCAAATAACAACACATAGAAATTTTGATAATACTTTAGAAAATCATATTTTTATGCTATTTAATAATATTTATTGAGCTGGTGCATAAAATATGTTAAAACTTTTCTGTCATTTTAATAAAACTTTGGCCAGAGATTTCATTGTTTAAAAAAAAAAAAGAAAAAAAGTCTCTTTCTGCTTTTGTCTTTCTAGAGCTACTTGGACTATTTCAGTAGAGCACTACATTATGAGTATGCCTCTAAAGGAATTTTTGTTCAGAGTCTAATGCCATTTGTAACTACTACAAAAATGCTAGCATTCAGCAGCATTATGTCAAAGAGATCTATCCTTTTTCCTACTGCTGAAGAATATGCAAGTCATGCTGTTTCTACTCTTGGGTTATCCATAAGGACCACTGGTTACTGGAAGCATGCAATACAGGTAACGGAATTCATGAAACTATTTCATGTTTGTCAGTAGAAGTAAATCAGCTGTTTACTTTCTTAGGAGTCTGAATGAAAACTGCTTATTCTGAAAAAGTGTAAAATGTATTGTAGACTTTAAGGCATTGTGCCTTATTTTCTCACTAGTTCTTGCTTTGGAAACTTATGCTTGGACATGCTTATTTTTAAGACTGGAGAGTGAATCCAATTCTCCCTTCAAATGTGCAGCAGAAATGGGAAAGAGACAACTTTTTACTGAAATGCAGAGTATCTCATTTCTCTTGGGGTGTTGCTGACTGGGCAAGTGTTTCAGTGTCTTCTGTAAACAGAAACAGCTTTTTCCAGTCTTAATATATTGAGCATATTTGTGCTTTGGGAAAGAGTGGGTAGGGAGGATGGAATAATAGCAGGAAAAGAACTCATATTTTTGTTCTAAGCTACCTGGAAGCAGGCCCTCGGTTTGTTAGGGTTTTCATTTTTGGGGCAGACTGTTTTATGCACATTGGTCATATCTCGTATATCCTACCTAGTGGCTTCCTACAGCATTGGGTTGAGTAGATGGAAATGAAGAAATGGGGATTAGTCCAAAAGGAATAAGAGACAGGATGCATTCTGGCAAAATCTGGCAATTAAAGGAAGTGGACAGAATTGCTGTTGTGAACTTGATCAAATCAGGATTTAGGATTTTTTTTGCAGAACTTAACTGCTCAGCTGGGGGCACTACATCCGAAACAGCTCCAAGGGGTTGAATTTCAGGCTTAGTTGATGATATTCAAGCACTTTTTGCCTTGCTTTAGTAGTGATTGGAGAAACTTTGTTTACTTCAATGGAATATATCTTAATCTGTCCCTTCCTTTAATTTTTTTTTCTCTTTTCTTGTCTCCCTGTGCCTCTCCACAGTTCACACTGGGCGAGTGCCTGCCTGAATGGATGTGGGCATGGTTTGCACTGTATTTGAGCAGAATTCTACGCAAGCAAGCTTTGGCAGCCAAAGCGAAATAGGAGTAGCTCGATGTCCCATGGGACAATTCTGATCAGAGTGCTGCAAAAATATTTAATGAACCCTGGAGGACTTACTGTAACTTATCCATACCTTGTTAAGCAAGCTACATAACCATGACAACAGAAGCCTGGATCCCCTCTGTATCCTTGTATTAAATAGCTCCTCTCCGGCTTTCCTTTATGACAGAGTGCCGATATTCTTGATGTTAATCTCTATTCACTTTCTCATTGAGATAATTGGGCAGGAGCAGGTACTGTGTAATTTCTAACAGTAAGTGACAGTACGCCACAAAGTGCTACATGATGTCCATTTGTAAAATTGCGAGAATTTAAGACTCCTCCAACTCCATCAGACACGGAACCCCAGAAAAATCAAGCCATTCAGAACGACAGCTTTGAAGTTGTGGAGAAGATGGGGAACAGCTGGGTCAGGGTCCCATGACACGGGTCTGTCCAGAGCTGACGCCAACCTGAGCCGGCCTTCAAAGCTTCAGTTGCGGGATAAAACTTGTGTTGCCAACAACGCTTTCCGCTCGCTGGCACAGGGGCTTTAAACCCACGCATTTAATTTGGGCGAGGGCCGAAATGCAGCGCGCTGCCGGTGCCGCCGCCGTTCCTGCGGGTGACGGGAGCGCCGCCCGCCTCCCCCAGCGCCCGGCCGGC
>VYZR01095974.1:27824-38499 GCA_013400675.1 Oxylabes madagascariensis
CCGGCTGTCACCTCACCTCCGCTCTGCCCGGGCCGGGGGCGGCGGCGCGGCCCCGCGCGGTGCCCGGCCGCGCTCACTCGCTGCGGCTTTGGCGGCGGCACCGGGCCCGGGCTCGCTGGGCTCGCTCGTGGTGCTGGCAGAGCTCCCCGGACGGGCCGGTGCTGCTGCCGGCTGCCCAGCCCGCGGGATGGGGTGCCCTCGCCTCGGCAGAAGCAGGGAGTGACTCCAAACGCAGCTCTTTTACGGCAGGGGCAATTGTGGCACCTGTCCAGCCCCTCACGGCGTGCCTGTTAAACAGAATAAACCTCTGGGCGTGCTGCTCCTTTGCTCTTAGTTGCTATCCATCGTACTTTGTTATCGTGCTTACATACAAGCTGTTATCAGCCATAAGGGTGTTTATTTTGCTCATTTGTGTGGTTGTTTTATTGTATTGCTATAAAGGTTATTGTCTGATGAAGTGATAAGGCAGGCAGAGCTCAGCCTAGGCCAGAAGTCAGTGAACTCTAACTACGTTGAGTTAGGAGTGAAGGGGAAGCTTTATAACCAGAAGCAGTTCCCAGTGTGTCATGGTGTTGTCAGACGAATAAAAATAGAGGTAATTTCTGTCCCTATTACAAAGAAATACTTGATAATGCTAAATAAAGTTAAATAAAAATGAAGTAACAGCTGTCGCATTCAGACTCGATTCATCTGTTGTGCTGTGAGGTCAGCCCATCATTCCCCTAAATCATGTGAATCCCCTAATAAGGCTCCTACTTTCCATTCCTGGTCACAGCTGCAATATACAGTTCTGTTCTGCGTCTCCAGGTGCTGTGACAAACCAGACATAAATGTTTCTCTTTTCTTATCTTTTAATGGCCTTTTATCTCTCAGTTGCTGGTTGAGTGTTTGGGATTCAGAAGAATGCTAGCCTTGCAGTTTTTCTTGAGTGTATTATGCACTTCTGAACATCAGGGGAAGAGGCTGTCCCTCCATGTGGAAAACACACTCAACACCTTCCTTTAACTCCCATGTGCTGTAATCAGCTCTTACTTTCTCAGGTGCCTGTGTTTTTAGTAACACACACCCCAGCTCAAAAAAATTTTGAAAGACTTTTTTCATGCAGATTTTCAAGCACAGTCACTGCAGTTTTGCCTCTTCTGGTATATCTTGTTTTTACCTGGCTTTGGCATAGAGTTTGAATCTGATTCGCCTTGTGTAAAATGAAGCTCTGTGCATTATTTGTGTTTGCCGTGTTTCTGATTGGGAATAAAGCATGCTTTTTCAAGTGTTCATGGACACTTTTATCATGTTAGTATTTTATTTTACTTTTTCCCTGCCATGGGACTTGCATGGCATTTTTAGCTCCTTGCTCCACTTGCATGAAGTGTGGTTGAGTTTGGTGGTCATTGTTGCCTGTTCTCATCAGGTTAATACCTGAGTGTTTCATGTGTGCTCTGGTCTGAATAAGGGAAAAACTTAAGAAAACTTGGTGAAACTTTGCAAATGAAATATGAGGAATTTTTTCCCCTAACATTTCTAAAACAAACTACCAAAGGTTGGGGTTTTTTTAGTGACTTTCACACTATACAGTTGCACAAATTATTATTGCATCTAATTATTTTCTATATTGCCCTGCCTTACAGGTTGGCTTGCAATCAGCTTTGCTAATTCTTCTAGGGAGTTAACTTTGCCATCAGAAATGGAGTACAGGACTCAACTGCCACATCCTGAGTGACTGAATCATTTAATGCAAAATGGAGAAGAAGCGGAGAAAGAAATGAGCCTGTTCACTAGGCTTGACCTGAAAAGACCATGAAATCTCTACTTATTTTGGATCCAGCTTTCAGAATATCCAGTTGATCAGCACGGTGAAAGCAATGTTTACTGAAACAAAAATGAACTAGTTTATGAAGAAGAAAATTGTGGTTTGAATATATGGAATTTTTGGAATGAAACTATTTTCTTCTATGACCATGAAGTTTGCAAACATCTGGCTTGTTCTGTTTGTTATTTTACTCTGTGGCAAAAAACACTTTGGTACCAGAGTAGGGAATTCCTCTCATGAGGCTCATGTATGTCCTGGATGTTCTCGTCTTACTTTGGAAGTGGAGTTCACTTCGACGATCGTGGAGCATGGTAATAAGGAGTTAAGCAGTAAAAAAAATCCCTGTCATATTCGTGTTGTGTGTTACTGATTTATGGTGTTTGTGCAACTGTAACACCCTGGGTTTCTGTAGGAGCACATCATCTGCTCAATTTTCTATATTGGAAAAGAGGAATCCTTTTTCAAAGGTTCTTTGTTTAGCTGGAGACAGTGTTCCAGCAAGAGAAGGGAGAGGGAAATCCAGAGGATTTCAAAAGTGGAAATGGAGTGTGAAGGCTCAGGTGGGCAAATGTGGTGTGTTTAGTAGCTGTTTGTTTTGGCCTGGCCAGTGGTATACTTGAGGCTCTTTTATGAAATGTAACCACACAGATGGGCCTTAAAGGGGAGAGAAAATCAAGAAGTCTCTGTGGATTTGTTAAAGAAAAAGTTTGGAAGTGATACTTGCATGGAAAAATGGCAGAAATAGTGAAGGGGGGGCAGATGAAAGGCAGAGTGAGGCAGATGCCGCTGCTGGGATGGCAGAGGGTAGCAGTAGGACACCTTGACCTGCATT
Source organism: Oxylabes madagascariensis (assembly GCA_013400675.1). NCBI lineage: Eukaryota > Metazoa > Chordata > Aves > Passeriformes > Timaliidae > Oxylabes > Oxylabes madagascariensis. Next base: position 30,464 of record VYZR01095974.1, read on the forward strand.
CATGTGCTGTTTCAGGAGCCTGCAGTGTTCCTGCAGTGAGGCTGTGCTGGGCCTGGGTGCTTGCAGGAGGGTGGCAGAAGTGACATTCCTGTGCATGGCGGGCCACAGCCTTAACTCAGTGAATGTGGTGGTGTGAGCTGGGGCTGAGCCTGCTGACAAATCACTGGTTCAGAGCAAAGACTGGACTGTTGAGTCCGACTTTGTTTTCTGAGCTTGTTGGTGTCAGTAATTTGCACTAAAGCTCCATACCATGTGGAGTCTTTAAATCATACCTGTCAAGAAACACACTGAATTGGCAGATCAGTTTGTAACAATAAATCTGTTCCCTCACCCCTGCTCTTCTCATGTCATTTCACCTTTCCCTGATACTTAACAATTCTACCTTCCTTTCGAAGGCTTTTGTCATATTTCTTACGTTTCCTGATGCAACACCCCCCACCCCTTTACACAGTGCAGAAATAAACTGCAAGCTTGTAAAAGCAACAAAAAAGAGCCTCAAATTGTGATTATTTTTTCCGAGTAAAGAAAAGAAAAATTCAGACTTTGCAATGTGAATTCCTGAATAAGCTGCTTAAACACCAGTTCTGATAAAGTTGTGCTCTTGTTCCAGAGTATATTGTGGCTTTCAATGGATACTTCACAGCTAAAGCTCGAAATAAATTCATTTCAAGTGCGCTAAAAAGTAGTGATATTGAGAACTGGAGGATTGTACCTCGCAACAACCCAGCCAGTGACTATCCGAGCGATTTTGAAGTTATTCAGATCAACGAGAAGCAGAAGGATGGAGTCCTCACACTGGAAGATCACCCAAATATCAAGCGTGTGACACCTCAGAGAAAGGTCTTTCGGTCACTCAAGTATTCAGAGTGTAAGTTATTTTCTGTGTGGCTGCATGAGGTCTGCTTTGGAAAAGCGTTCTTAACCTTATTTCAGACCATCAGCTTAGCATTACACTAATGAGAAGTGCCCTGCAGTTTTTCTTTAGTTAACAGAAATCTCTTCTTTTGGTTATAAAATTATAAGGGTTTTGTCATACGTTTGCTAAAGTATGCTATGTTTCCATTCACAACATAGAAACATTTCTTTTGCAGCAGTCGGTTACCTGAGAATAGAGACCTCTGTATCCGTAGCAGATAAACCAGCAGCTTTTACTGATTTTGATTAGAGAAAATCCATCCTCAGTAATCTAAAACTTTAGTGTTAATAGTATGATGTCTTAAGTTTTCATAAGAATCAATTCTATTATGGTTTTCCTCATGCTAGTTTTAATTTTCTTCCTCCTAATGCTACCTAGCTGATCCAATGCTGCACTGCAATGAGACCAGGTGGACCCAGAAGTGGCAGTCATCCCGCCCCTTGAGAAGAGCCAGTCTTTCTTTGGGCTCTGGCTTCTGGCACGCCACAGGCCGACACTCCAGCAGGCGCTTGCTGAGAGCCATCCCTCGCCAGGTTGCTCAGACCTTGCAGGCAGATGTCCTCTGGCAGATGGGTTACACAGGTATGCTTCTGCTTGTTGCCTGAGAACAATAACCTTCTTGGAAAAACAAGTGAAGTGTAAGGAGAGGCTAATTGGCTTGTGTGTGTTAACCTCTCACTGGCTGCCACGTTGTAAAGATTGAGAAATAATTTGGTTTGGAATGCATTGTATATTTATGGAGTGATTGTTGGTATGTGTGTGCTTTAGGGGAAGCTGGTCATGTTTATGATCATTGACCGAATTTCTGAGTTGGAATACGAGTTTATTTATTATCTATAACTGACTTGGATTGTAAATTGCTTACTACATTAAACAAAAGTTCTCTTTTAACTTGATAGAATATATTTGCTGTGGAGCTGAATCAAAGAATGCAATGGTTTTCTCTTAATAGGTGCTGGTGTGAGAGTAGCTGTGTTTGACACTGGTCTGAGTGAGAAACATCCACATTTCAAAAATGTAAAGGAGAGAACAAACTGGACTAATGAGAGAACCTTGGATGACGGTGAGTTACTCTGCAGTTTTCCAACTATTCCTGACACTAATGTGCTTTGTGCTTGCTGCTATGCTGCTAACATCTGTTAAAACTGTGTATCTTGATATTTAAAGCTTAATTTTGCAGTGTCCCAAGCACTTTGTACTCATACCAAGTTCAGCAGGGAGTATTAAGGTTCCAAGAGGGTGCTGCATAGGTCTCCTTGGAGTCGTTATGTGTTGCTTCCTCATAGCTGTTAAAAGTGTCAGGGCAAAAAGTTACTGTGCCCCTGTGAATATGTTGCCAGAGAAGGTGGCAGTTAGAGCAAACCCAACAAAGGTGTTTTCATTCCTACTCCTTTTCCTGTTTCTGTTTTGCAGTGGTACATATTTCCATACTGATGAGGGACAACATTTCCCTTCCTTACTGTGCAGTCCTAAACTGATCAGAGTTTGGCACCTTCCTGTAAAGTTTTTCTATTCTATATAACTGAACCTTTTATTTTCTACACTGTGCTCCTTTTTTGTATGTTGACCCTGACTTGCCCTGACCATGTACTTTCACAGATTATTAACTTCATGCAGTTTGGGTCAGTGAGTCAGTTGGCCATTGAATCTCCCTAGAGTTCGAGGTGGATGTTTGTATTGCTCAGTCTTGAGTGCACCTCCATAGTTTTGTTCACATAGTAATTACTTTACATTGCAGCACCTGCTTTTGGGTAGCTCTTTCTGGAAGTTGTGTGCCCTGAGGGTTGCTGGACAGGCAGATTTGGAGTACAAAAATACAATGTGGAGAGTCCAATAAAGCAAAAATAAAGTATTTTCTGAGGAGAGGAGAAAAAAGTGTTTTCCTGTCTCCTTGCTAATGCTTAACAAAATTTGGTTATTGCAGACTCAGGATAAAAATCCTTTAAGAAGTCTTCATTAAAATACATTGACCTTGAAATGAGCTGCATTTTCCAAAATACTGGTTTTTGTCATGATTTCGTTGGTAGCAATCAGGAGTGAATGGACTGGAGAATGAATCAACCAAATTTTATCAGCTGGTTGTCTTGCTACAGCATGCAGCAAGTTCTGTCCCCACTGGACCTGGTAGCACAATATGGTTCAGAAAGGCTAGGAGTGAACCCAGCACTTGTGGTTTCCTGTAAAGTCTGTCAGATTTTTGTGATTTTTGCTATAGGTGATGTTCAGCGGTAAAAATTCTTGGTAATGAATTTGTTCGTCTTCTAATGTCTTATTTTGTTTCCTTCTCATGTTGATAGGTTTAGGCCATGGGACTTTTGTAGCAGGTGTGATAGCCAGCATGAGGGAATGCCAGGGATTTGCTCCAAATGCTGAACTGCACATTTTCAGAGTGTTCACCAATAATCAGGTAGTAGCTGTTTTACATGTGTTTCAGTTCCTGCCTTCCCAGGTTAATGCTGTAATAATCCTTTCCTGTGGGAGTATTGCATACACTCATAAATGTAGACATTGATAAGTGGAAAGGATACAGCTCTCTGTTTATAAGAGACTTACTACAAGACTTCTATCAGTTTCCAAATCTGGTGTATTTTTCAGAAATCGTATATGGAAGTCTTACATGTATAATGGAGCAGTCACTCAAATGAACTGAGAGCTAGAAATTTAGGACCATTCTCACTTTTGTGCTTTATTTTGGTGTTGTTTTTCCTCTCTATCTAAAGTCTGTATTGTCATGAAATCACTGGATTTTTTTAATGGTAACTTCTTCTGCTCTTTCTTACACAGGTCTCATATACATCTTGGTTTCTGGATGCATTTAATTATGCAATTTTGAAGAAGATAGATGTACTGAATCTAAGTATTGGTGGGCCAGACTTCATGGATCATCCGTTTGTTGATAAAGTTAGTATGAGGAAATAAAGTAGGCAAAATGTTTGTATCTTTCACACAAATGCTGGACTTACAGAGCTACTTGTTTGTGTCTGGTGCTGCTGACAGTTTCTGTGTTTCATTTGGGTGACAGAAATTTTGTACAGTGTACATGCTCTTAGGAATATATATAAGGAATGAGTTAAATAACCCCAAGCACAACCCAGATGTTCACAGAGTTACGGAAAATGCTCTTTAACAAAATGCTTGATAATCTGCTAGAAAATTACTCCCAAGTAGACAACTAAAAGGACCTTTAATAGGAGACACTTAACTGAAATCCACTCTTGGGGTTTTTTTTAAATCTCTGCACGGTTAATTTATTTCATGGTAAAAAAATATGTATGGCGTGATTTTAGTGAATTTAAGAACAAACAGGTAAAAAGTGCAGGTAGTTGTTTCAGCTATGTTCCAAGAGATTTGGTTCAGGTTAAGATGGAATTAGGTTTTTGTCTTTGTAAATGTCATAGTTCCCTGAGTTTTTGGCCTGACCTTCAAAAGCATTAAGTGAATTAATTTACTTGTCAACTAAAGGATGTAGTCGTTCTTTGTAAAGGCTAGCTAAGGGGTTTGAAACATATGAATTCTTCCTTGTTTTCTTTATGATAACCTGCATTGAAATTTGGTTTGCCAGTGTCTTCACTGTACTTCCCAGAGCACTACTGGAGGGGATTCATAATAACTGCTTGACTTTGTCATCTGCAGTGCTTTGTTACAGATAAGAGTTTTTCCTTTGGTGTAAGAAGATTCTGTCAGCAGTGTTGCTGTCAAGGCTGGGTTATTGCTCAAATCATCTTAAGAAAGTTCAGAGCTTAATACTGGATATACAGTATCTTGTAAGGCTCAGAAAGAAGTTATGTCTGTTAGAAAAGTCTCTTTTTTGGTGGCAGGGCCTTATTGTAAACATTGCTTTTTGTAGGTTTGGGAGCTGACTGCCAACAATGTCATCATGGTCTCTGCTATTGGCAATGATGGCCCTTTATATGGGTGAGTGTCAGCGACCGCTTCAAAGAGAACCAACTGTGTTCTTAAGTGGGTTTGGAAGTAGCTGTGCTTGGTCAGGAAGTTTTCTCTCCTTTTTTTCTCTAATCTTAGAAAGTGACTCAATTTAAGTTCTTGTCCCTGTCCTTATTACTTGCATTTTGTACAGTACTTCCTAAATGTTTTTCTTTGAAACACTGGAAAGTCAGCAGAAGAAGAATGGCAGTGCTTCCAGCTGACATTTCCCTGTTAGTGTGAGCAGACAGCTTTGCATACTGGTCTTGGACTTAAGGAATATAGAAGAGATCAACACAGAACAATTTGTGGTGTATTTCTAAAATAAATGCCTAAAAATAGGTTTCGTTTTGTCTTCAAGGTGCATGGTTTGATAGTTACTGAGTTAGTTACAGCCTGATAAGTTGCTGTCACCTCTGAAGTATAAGTATGTGACAAAAATCTGATGGCAGCACTTCAGTTACCAGCATAAACTTATGACTGTATCTTGGTTTTTTGGATATGGCTTTAATTTTTTTTATTCCTGTCTCCCGACTTATTGTAGGACTCTCAATAATCCTGCTGACCAGATGGATGTGATTGGAGTAGGTGGCATTGACTTTGAAGATAATATAGCTCGCTTTTCATCTAGGGGAATGACCACTTGGGTAAGAGATTTTCTTGGTGACCGCTCACATTTGCAGCCAAAATAAGGGTCTTGGAAGGGCAACCTTTTCTGAATGGGCAGTCCTGTGTAGATGTGTGTTGCAGAAAAGATTTAATCAGAGATCAGAATAGTTAGAAATTGTAAGTCTTTAGGCGAGATGTTCTTTTCAGGATTTCTTCTTATTAGTCCTGACTACTATTGTCGTTTTTGATGAATTTATAAAATATCCACTTGCTTTTGTTAGATGGCAAAGGCTTGTCTGTGGTTAAATCTGCAAACGTGGAGGCCTGCTGTTGTCCTTTAGTTTAAAAATCCTAGGATTTCCAGGTGCTGCATGTGAAATAGCTCTTACTTGCCTGTGGGGCTGAGGTGATGCTTGCTGCACAGGTGATGTCAAATGAGCTGGCATGGGGATCTTGATCAAGGGGACTGTTATTTGTTTCTGTTTGTGTAGCCAGTAGCTGTGTGGTTCTCATCTTGTCAGTGGTTTCCTGCTTAGCAGAAATGCTGATTAGCAGTACCCTTGAAAAGTTGGTAACTTGTCCTAAACAGCTTGAGTCCTTCTTTGGTTTAGTTGCTATTCTGTAATGCTGAACCTCAGATAATTTGGTTGCTAATTTTACTTCTGAATGACATGCAGTTAATTTAAATGCCCAGATGAAGCCATTGGTGTTCATTTTACATTAGGGCAATAATCCGTTTGTTTTCTTTCACAGGAGCTGCCTGGAGGTTATGGCAGAGTGAAGCCTGATATTGTTACTTATGGCTCTGGAGTGAGAGGGTCTGGTATGAAAGGTGGATGCCGCTCCCTCTCTGGAACAAGTGTGGCATCTCCTGTGGTGGCAGGTGCTGTCACTCTCTTAGTGAGGTAGGTCTTAAATAAGAATCTCTAGAAAGATATCAGTCAGGAGGGTTATAAAATTCTGTACAAAGGAACCCATCGAATGAAACTAAATTGTGTTTAGATGTAGGAAAACAAACTTGGAGAATAGAATCACTGTTGTTTTGCTTGAGACATTGCCTTATCTGGCTACCTCTATGTTGCATGAAAAACTTGGGAACTGTTTTGAATAATAATTAGGTCTTCGAGAATATAGTTAGGGAGAACAGTACTGTGAGACAATTCTGTCACATTTTTTAATCATTTAGAATTGCTATGCTTCAACTGTCAACTGTTGTAAAAGAGCAGCTGCTCAAAGTAGGTACCTTTAGTAGGTGATTATCTATGTACTTGTAAATTTTATAGGATGCAGGGTTTTATGGCCATTATCCTGTTGCATAGGTCAGCTGTTGCTCTCTGAAGAATTTGAAAATGGGAACTGCAAATTCATACCCTGTGTTTGTCATAGGTACTCCATATGGATGAGACAAACCTTTATTTGAGAAACATGCAAAAAATTCAAAGTCACCGTCATATTTCCTCCAAAAAATTGTGCACTTTAGTTTGAAAAACAGGTGTATTTTTCCCCCTTGGAAGATAGATATTGTATTTAGCATGTAAAGATACTGCCCTGATTGTAATGACTGCTGGTCCTGGAGCACACTGTAAGGAAAAAAAATCATGTATTATTAGTTTTGAAGAGAAATATGTCAGAAACTTGTCTCTCTCCTACATTTGTATCATGAGAAATCAAGCAGTAATACACAAATATGAACAGATAATGTTACAGCTAACTGATTTTGTGGTCTATTTTTTCCTATTTCAGCACAGTTCAGAAGCGTGAAATGGTGAATCCAGCAAGTATGAAGCAGGCCCTGATTGCATCAGCACGGAGACTTCCTGGAGTCAACATGTTTGAACAAGGACATGGCAAACTGGATCTTCTAAGAGCTTATCAGATCCTCAACAGCTATAAACCACAGGCCAGGTTAATTTTAATCCTTAATTAATCAGTGGTACAATAGAATTTGCTCTTTTGTTTAAGAGAGCAGGTGGTGCACGTGTAGCTCAGTTGGGCAATCTGTGCTTGTGCAACACTGAGGACTCGCACAGATCTTGCGTAATCTCAGGCATGAATTTTGACCAGAGAATGGATGAAAAGTCATACAGCAGTGTAGGGGATGATCCTTTCCTCTTATAGCCTTAGATGTTACGAATAATGTAAGAACACAGTGGACAAGTACTTAAATTTTAACTTTTGAGAATAAGGACCTTCTCCCTGTACTGAGATGTTTCCTTTTTTGTGTGTGAAAATCTTTTCACAAAACTTAAAAAAAAAATAGGAAGGGAGGAAGATTTTGGAGCATATTTGGGATGATGAGAGCTTGGTAAACTATGACTGGCATGGTTTAGCTGAAACTTTTTTGTAGTTATGTGTAGTGGCACATTCTTCTGTTTATTGTTAATTTTTTCCTCTTAAAATTTTCCCTCCTCTGTCCTGCTGTAGTTTGAGTCCAAGCTATATTGACTTGACCGAATGTCCCTACATGTGGCCCTATTGTTCTCAGCCCATATATTATGGAGGGATGCCAACTATTGTTAATGTTACTATCCTTAATGGCATGGGAGTCACTGGGAGAATTGTAGACAAGGTAAGTATTAACATTGTT
>VYZR01095976.1:29439-49474 GCA_013400675.1 Oxylabes madagascariensis
TTTTTTTTTTCTTTTTATGGTTTTTGGGGTGTTTTTCCCCCCTCTGTTGTTGTTGGGGAACATGGGGAGGACTATTGTTTCTTTCTAGTATTTTGTGTGTTTCTGATAATTTTTGTTGGGCTTCTTGAAATAGTAGCCCTCAACAGAGGTTGAATGAGAGCAGATATAAAATCCAATATAAGCCTGTATTCCAGGTTGAGATTAGATATAGTGGGTTTGTTTGTTTTTTTTTTTTTTCTGGTAGTTCCCTGGGAGAAAATCTCAGCAATACAAAGTCCCTGGTTTGAAATTCATTATAAAAGCCTTTCCAAAATTTCCATGTGGAGTTGACATCTGTGGTGCTTTTGGAAAAAAACAAAGCAACAAACTGTTCAAGTTCTTACTTTCCATGTCAAATATTTTAAATATTTATCCATACAATGCTCTGATATTGCCATATGTTATGGCCATATAGTCATCTATAACAGCATTTGGATTTATTGTAGTGAATGTAGCATGCACCAGTTCACCTGTGCTGCTTTCTCCTCCTTAGCTCCGCAGTCTCACCAATGGTATTCTTGGGGCCCTCCTAATATGCAATGTAGGTTGTGTGCATCTTGCTGGATTTATTGGAAGAAATATGGTGGCCTGAAAATGCCCACACAGACAGATGAAGACAAACTGTCTTCCAGCCAATCTACGGAGGTAGGATTGTGTAGACAAACTTTTCTAAAACAAAATGTTATGCTTTCACAAGACTGCTGGGATTTGATTATTTAATGGAATGTTTTTTATGTATGTATTCAACATTGGTATTACAAAACTCAGTTTATTAATCCTTTTTCTGTGTTAAGTAGAACAGTACAGTGCTCAGGCCTTGCCATATCTTTGACTACTTTTTGTATAAACAAGCATGTGCTTCCTGCATTTTTGGTGTACAAATGTCATTTTGTCACTCAAATGGTGTGCTATCTCTGCAATGTTAAATATACTATACAATATCTCGTTTAGGATGGTGTGGGTTTTTTTAATCTCCTTTTCCTGTCAGAGCCGGGATTAAATGCTTGAGAGATGGTGTTTCATGTTTGGGCTCAGATGTTTATTAATTCTTATCTGTGTTACAGTCTCACAAGCTGTGAGTTCTAGCTAACAAAGTGAAAAGTGGCTGTATCGCTATCTCTCTACAAGGCCTTTTAAGAACAAACTGTCCAATTATGAAATGACACCTAAATTATTTTTACTTTTAACCCAATAACCAACCACCCGTGGTCTGCAGTGTGGACTTTTCTNGTGTTGGACAAAACTGGCCCGGCAGGTCTGCAAAAACACCCTCCGGCTGCGGCAGGCAGCACGACGTCCCTTTGTCCCTATTAACTGTGCTGCCATAAAGGCAGAATGTAAGATGTTTTTTTAATTCTTAGTTCTGTGTGCTGTGCTTCCCACCCATTTTGTCTTTTAATTTTATTTTCTTTTTCAATAAACATTTCTTGTCTATACGCTTTTGCTTTTCATTTTTTTTTTCATTTGTCCAGCATATCACCGACACATTGGATAAAGTCTGGTTGCCTTGAACAGATCTTAGGCTGTGGAAACATTACAAATTAATTAAAAAGGGGATAACTAGTACCTCATTTCAAAAATTGACTTTAACAAAAATAGGGGGCAGAAAGGGAAAATCAGTGCCACAATGTACATTCTTCCTGCTAGGCAGCATGAAAGAAGTGTGCTTTTCTGTTGTTTTTTTATTCGTTTGCCAAGCAGAACCTATAGATCTGTACACGTTGTACTTTTTTTCAGTGGGGTTGGTCAAAGAATCAGGAGCGGGGGGTTCATAATTTAAATGTGGTGTGCAATACAGTCCTTTGACACTGTGACAATCAGAGACTGGTGATAGCCATGTTTATTATTACATCATAGTTGCATCATTTTGATTTTCTCTGTTCCAGCTTTAAATTTCAGTTCTAAATAAAATTATGTATAATGCTTGTTCTTTTTATAGCCAAAATATAAAGACCTGATGAATTTCTAGTAGTATGACAAAAGGCTATGAGTTTTTGTAGATAGCGACAGTAGGTCTCTTCACCTGCATATGTGTGTAAATTCTGCTGTGAAGTCACTGAGTATTTCAACAGCTTTTGTATCTGCACTGGGCATATTGTTTTACTGTTCACACTGTTTGGCTATGATTTCCAGTCTTCCATAGATACAGTTCTTGGAGCAGATGCTTGGTATTCCAGGATGAGCCATGCTGCTGGTTCATTGTAGTGTCAATTGTATTAGAATTGAAGAGAACTTTTAAGATCATTACATGTGGACCTTATAACCATGTTCACTAGATTAACTAAATGTTTTTCCAGCATACTCATCTGGGTTGCAGATGATGTCTGCATTGTTTATAAGAAATTTACTCCATGGAGGCTTAAAATCTGATTTTGAGTAATTATTTTCCCTTGAAGACCAGCCATTACGCATATGCAAACTCTTCACCTACTTCTGCAGTACTCCAAAACTTGATGATTATTTCTGTTCATTGTCCTTGTCTAATTTTTTAGTTGTTCTTTTGGCCATTTTCTTTCTTCTTTTAAATCTATGCAAGTCAGGAACAATTTTCAGATTTCAAGAAGCCACGTGTTGACTGTGTCAATAAAATGAGTTGTTCTTCATGGAAGAAGTATGCCTAAATCTGGATTAGGATTATATTTTTAATCCTCAACCCAAAATAAAAGTTACTTTCTGAGAGAAAGGTATTGTACCTTTAAATTTATGTTTCTTCTGAATCATGGAGGAAAATTTAGAAGTTCAATTGAACCTTATATATTTTTATCCATATCCCTGTTTTTCCTCACTCACTGCAGTAAAAAAATTCAAAAGATAAAGCTTTTGTTTAAGGAGAAGAAAAAACAGAAGAAAAAAGTTTCATCCAACTGTTAATCATCATACTAGAACACATGTTCAACCTTAAAAGAGAGGAGTGAAAAGCTGAGCTTTTCATCAGGAAATAGTCATTCTTGCTTCAGCCTGGCAGTGCTGTGAGTGTTTTCTCTTTGCTTCTTTGAGTGAAAGAGTTCTACATGAGATTAATGGAAGGAGTAGAAAGACTTTTTTCCCCTGTAGTGTCTGTCTTTCATTATTCTTTTTGCTTGAAGCAAATTTTGGACCTTGTGATTTTGTGTCTTTGAATTCTGATGCTTCCTGATTAGATCTAACATAGGTTGCAGAAAAANGTAAGATGTTTTTTTAATTCTTAGTTCTGTGTGCTGTGCTTCCCACCCATTTTGTCTTTTAATTTTATTTTCTTTTTCAATAAACATTTCTTGTCTATACGCTTTTGCTTTTCATTTTTTTTTTCATTTGTCCAGCATATCACCGACACATTGGATAAAGTCTGGTTGCCTTGAACAGATCTTAGGCTGTGGAAACATTACAAATTAATTAAAAAGGGGATAACTAGTACCTCATTTCAAAAATTGACTTTAACAAAAATAGGGGGCAGAAAGGGAAAATCAGTGCCACAATGTACATTCTTCCTGCTAGGCAGCATGAAAGAAGTGTGCTTTTCTGTTGTTTTTTTATTCGTTTGCCAAGCAGAACCTATAGATCTGTACACGTTGTACTTTTTTTCAGTGGGGTTGGTCAAAGAATCAGGAGCGGGGGGTTCATAATTTAAATGTGGTGTGCAATACAGTCCTTTGACACTGTGACAATCAGAGACTGGTGATAGCCATGTTTATTATTACATCATAGTTGCATCATTTTGATTTTCTCTGTTCCAGCTTTAAATTTCAGTTCTAAATAAAATTATGTATAATGCTTGTTCTTTTTATAGCCAAAATATAAAGACCTGATGAATTTCTAGTAGTATGACAAAAGGCTATGAGTTTTTGTAGATAGCGACAGTAGGTCTCTTCACCTGCATATGTGTGTAAATTCTGCTGTGAAGTCACTGAGTATTTCAACAGCTTTTGTATCTGCACTGGGCATATTGTTTTACTGTTCACACTGTTTGGCTATGATTTCCAGTCTTCCATAGATACAGTTCTTGGAGCAGATGCTTGGTATTCCAGGATGAGCCATGCTGCTGGTTCATTGTAGTGTCAATTGTATTAGAATTGAAGAGAACTTTTAAGATCATTACATGTGGACCTTATAACCATGTTCACTAGATTAACTAAATGTTTTTCCAGCATACTCATCTGGGTTGCAGATGATGTCTGCATTGTTTATAAGAAATTTACTCCATGGAGGCTTAAAATCTGATTTTGAGTAATTATTTTCCCTTGAAGACCAGCCATTACGCATATGCAAACTCTTCACCTACTTCTGCAGTACTCCAAAACTTGATGATTATTTCTGTTCATTGTCCTTGTCTAATTTTTTAGTTGTTCTTTTGGCCATTTTCTTTCTTCTTTTAAATCTATGCAAGTCAGGAACAATTTTCAGATTTCAAGAAGCCACGTGTTGACTGTGTCAATAAAATGAGTTGTTCTTCATGGAAGAAGTATGCCTAAATCTGGATTAGGATTATATTTTTAATCCTCAACCCAAAATAAAAGTTACTTTCTGAGAGAAAGGTATTGTACCTTTAAATTTATGTTTCTTCTGAATCATGGAGGAAAATTTAGAAGTTCAATTGAACCTTATATATTTTTATCCATATCCCTGTTTTTCCTCACTCACTGCAGTAAAAAAATTCAAAAGATAAAGCTTTTGTTTAAGGAGAAGAAAAAACAGAAGAAAAAAGTTTCATCCAACTGTTAATCATCATACTAGAACACATGTTCAACCTTAAAAGAGAGGAGTGAAAAGCTGAGCTTTTCATCAGGAAATAGTCATTCTTGCTTCAGCCTGGCAGTGCTGTGAGTGTTTTCTCTTTGCTTCTTTGAGTGAAAGAGTTCTACATGAGATTAATGGAAGGAGTAGAAAGACTTTTTTCCCCTGTAGTGTCTGTCTTTCATTATTCTTTTTGCTTGAAGCAAATTTTGGACCTTGTGATTTTGTGTCTTTGAATTCTGATGCTTCCTGATTAGATCTAACATAGGTTGCAGAAAAAAAGGTCACAATTGTTAATGGTTTTTGAATACAGCATTAAAATAATGTTCTAATGGTGGAAACCAAATTATACCTCAACTAATCTAAGTCATGTTTCTTTGTACACATGCACATATCCACAATCCATGTTCTGTTTCTGGCAATCTCTCTTTCCGTGGAATCATTACAGTGCTCTTACCTGCATTGTCATTGTCATATTCTTGCTCTAGTAGAGGCAAAAAAGTAAAGAAAAAAAATATTTCGTAGTTTTATTCTTGTATTAACATCTGGTGACCTGTTCTCAGTCATTCTGTAGATTTTAATGTTATAACAAAATAATTTCTCTTTTCCTGAGAATGGCCTGAATCCTTTTCTAAGGTTATCTTGAAGCAAATAATTTTTAGATTTTTAAACAAGATTCTTAATTAGCAGTAATGATTTCCTATGCTGGATCCACTGAGTAATAACAGTATTGAATGAATATCTGTGTTGGTCTTAGAAGTGTTACAGTCATGCTTAACTAATAACCTGGCCAGAGCACCAGGTCACCCATGATGTGATAGGGCATAAGATGGTTAGAATGCCCAAGAATTGATTTGGAATTTGTTTTTCGTGTTGGTTTGCTGAAACTTGAATCTAATGGCTGCTTAGATGCTTTGTCAGACTCACCTGACTGCGTGTGCCAAACCAGTTCTTGAAAATGTAAACTGCATTTCCCAACTATATTGCATTAGGCACCATAAAAACACTCAGCAACCATAAAATCTGAAGACAGAAGGATTGGTAGGGCACTTAGCTGCATACCAGGGTTTATGCCCCTTTGTCTTGTGCAATATTTTGAAGTGCCAGGTTGTAAATGAAACTGATTCCCAGATCTGAGGAAGACTGTCTGAACAAGCATGTCAGAGCTCAATCATAAAATAGATTGGTTTTTGCATTCCACCTGTGTACCTGAATGCTTCTACAGGTACTTCTGCTGTCTTGGAAGAACGGGGAAGCCTCTGGGAATGATAACCTAAGGCCCAAGCATCTTTTGGGTGAAAACCAAGGTTTGACAGAGCATTTTCTCCTATTGTCCACCCACATCCTCTCCCTCAGCCCATTATATCCACTGGCAGAAAACAGGGTCCTATTCTTTGTTCTTTATTCCTTCAGATAGGGCAGAGAATTAGATTTTCCTCATTAATGAAGCCTGTAGCATGACCCCTGCTCAGATGCCAGCAGGAGGTAGTGGAGATGGTACATTTACATTCCAGTTCAATCTCAGGATGGCCACCAGGAGATTGAGACGGCACAGCACCTCCTGCTAGGAGCACAGCCCATCATGGAAAGCTCAAACTTTGTTCTGCCTGAACTTAATAGGCTCACTGTGGTTGGTGACAATAAACTTGTCTGATGGTTTTTCAGGAATAATTAAAATTGGTGAACTGCTTTAGTACGATGAAATTCTCATGGTCTAAATCTCATGCACTACCTCCTTTTTAGTTGGAATATATTGCATTTTTTTTAGAAAGTTAAGTAAGGCCATACTGTCTGGGGAAGGTCTCTTAATTAGAGAAAAGCAAAGTGAGCACTCTTCTCAGCAGTCACTGACGAGCCTGGATCTGTTTGCAGCTCACAGGCAGGTTGATAAATGCCTGGCAGTGAGCCATGCATCTGTAAACATTATTGCTTCAGCACAGGGAGGCTTTGAAGGGATATTTTGTTTTTTTTCCATTGCTTGGATATAGCTTTATCACTATAAATATATGTATTAATTATAGTAATTTAGATCTGGATAACTACATGCTGTCTGTGTAGACATGATTGTTAAAATGTTTTCAGTGCATGGTAATATATTATCTGTATAATATATGTATAGTTATCTGGAAATGGGTGTACTGATCGTGATGAAAGCTTAGCATATGTTTAAATCCTCAGATTTATTAACAAATGTGGTACATAGCACTTGCTACTGATCTAGTTTGATCTAGATCTTTGAAACAAAGGCAGGTGAAAAGAGTAGAATGATACTGATTTGTCTTTGTAAGCATAGTTTGTATTTTACTGACTTAAAGCTACCCATTCATCTGAATTGAGTAACATTTATGGGTATTGGTTCACAAACTATGTTTCGCATCCTTGATTTTGATAGCTATGGAAGAGCTTTTAACTAAGATGAAAATATTTTCTCTGTTGTTATCTTTGAATACAATTTTTGCCAGATTTTAATAGCCAGCAAAATAATTGACAGCATATTTTTTTTCCAGAGTTTCTAAGAAGAATGCATTTCAGGGAATACAGTACATTCATTAGTTGGTCTGCATTTGACAGAGATATGATGGAATGTCAAAGAGAAATAACTTGTTAATGAGAGTCTCTCTAAGCTTAAGAGACTTACAAATCTAGTGTTTTTTAAAAGGAAATAATTAGAAATACTTTCATATCTAAAAGCACAGCCTCGTTTATTATCATCTTCTTGGCATTACTGATTTCATTCACCTCTGTAATGTCCACATCAGTCATCAAGCATGGCAGCTTTAAAGCCTCATAAAAAATGTGTTTCACACTCTGGTTTGTAATGTTATTTCCTAGAATTTTTCTAGTTGTGCTGTATCCTCTTTAGGGTTATGGTGCCCTAAATTATGTGTACTTCAAGATACAGATTTCCCATAATTTTACAAAGCTATGTTTTCTATTTTCCTATCATCATGATTTCTAACATTCTGATTTTGATTTCCTTTTAGTATTGTCTTGGTATTTTTAGAAAGCTGTTGATGGTGACTCCATGAATACTCTTCTGCTTTGTGATGTGTAGGAGCCATCATTATATCTATATATAATGGTTATTTTGCCCCTTCAGAATTCATTTACATGGGTTGCTTGATGCTGCTCCTATCCTTCGGCATCAGTTTTAGCTTTGATTATGCTCAGAAATTTCTTATCAGGAAATTTTAACTCCCTAATCACCTCTTTTCCTGCCCTTTTATATGTTGAACAGCACAGATCATCTGGGGATTACATAGACAATTAATATTAATAAGGTGCTAATTCCTGAAAAAGCCTCTTTAACCTTGTAACAGCTGGACAGCAGAGATCTTTGGTGACACAGTTTGGTAAAAGCTCTCTGAAATGCCAAATTGGATGCCAGATCAGCTGCATGTGGCCAAATCATGGTCCCCTCAGAGGATCCTGGCAGGCCTGTGAGACTGGCAGTTATTGGATTATAGGACATGTAAGTAGGAAGGGACCCTGGAGGTCTCTAATCCTGCCTCTTGCATAAGGTTCCCATGCTCCCTTTTGGCCAGGTGAACTTTTTGTATCTCCAAGGATGGAGACTGCACAACTTCTCTGGGTACCTGCTCCAGTGTTTGATCAACCTCAGAGTAAATAATCTTATCCTTATATCAATTTCCTGCCTCCCAGCCTGGCTGTTGCCACAGAGAGGAACAGTGTGTTGTCCTGTCCCCGTGTTCTTCTGGGAAGGGTCTGGCTTAGTGTCTCTGTGCTCTGCTGCCAGGAGGCTGCAGGTGCCAACCAGGTGTCCCCTTGTCCTTCTCGTCTCAAGGCTGCCCAGACCCAGCTTCCCCAGGCCCTGTGTGTGCTGTACTGAAACACCCCATCAGCTTGGTGTGTCTCCATCAGCGGCCCTGCTCCCGTGTGCCTGTATCTCCTCTGTGCTGGGGATCCCAGAGCTGCCCACGGGGTCTGGCCCTTGTTTGCCATGGACCGAGGGGAGAGGTGAGCTCCCTCCCCGGCACTGCCGGGTGCTCGCGAGGCCCGGAACGCCATCGTCCTTCCTGCTGCAAGGACACACCACTGAGTAATGAGAACACATTAAACTTGTTTTCCCTTTCAAGGTCTTTGTTGGCTCCCTTGATGTTTCCAAATTTAACCATCTGCCTCTATTATTAATGCAACCTTTTGCCGCTCTGCAGACTACTTACTGAAGAATGTTATCACATTTGCCCTGTTTTTGTTCTCTTGAACCAAGACCATTTAGGCATCGATTGAACACCAGCAGCATGTCTGCTTAGCAGTTTGGATGAATTCCACCTGGTCCTGGTAACTTGGTTTTACTGATTAACCAGTTTCTTTTGAAACATTTCCTATGGACACCTCGATGTGACACAATTCTCATACTTTTCTCTTAAAAGTGTTTTGGAAGTGAGCTTCTTTAAGTGCTTCTGCAATGAACAGTGATACAAGGAGTGCATTTGGCTTTTCTGCTGTGCCTTTATCTTTCTTGTGTATTTTCCTCACACCTTCATAATCTATTGCTACAGACACCAGCACACTTTCTGCTTTTGCTATGTTTGAAAAATACACTAAAAAATATAAGATTCCTTCTTGTTATAAATGTATTTTTGCTCATAGCTTCCACTATTTCACTGATCTCACTAAGTTTTTTATTGTTCATATATAAAAGTTCATATTTAATTTTAGGACTTGCTTTAAATTTTGGGAGTTTTGATAACTTCCTACCCAAGTTTTATCCTCTTGTTTTACACTTGAGAATGATGCACAATGCAACTTCTGTGTTTTTCTCTGTGTTCTGCATAAAGATCGTAAACTTTATTATTCATTTTATGGGAGCACCTTATTGTGGATTGAAGTTTCCTGCTGTTAAACATACTTTACTGTTTCAATAGATAGGTGGGCTTTGGAATACTCACTTTTGATGAACATGCTTTATCTCAAGCATGAAAATTGTGCTCTCCTTGCAGTATGTATTCCCAGTCAGCATATAAATACCACTCCATGATTCAATATCTTTTTTTACAGTGAAGACACGTACATGGAAAATTTTCTTGCTAATTACTTCTTAGGTAATGCTTTGCTGTTCTCAAAGTAGCTATAAAATACTGTATAGCCTCTGCTTATTTTACTGAGGGAGTCAGTGGAGACACATCATTCTGCTCCACTACTTAAGATATTTCAGGTGTTTTTGGAATATTAAAAATATTCCAGGCACCAGTTTTGCATTTTTTCCTGAGCACAGTATGTTTTTTAATTAAGAAAAAATAATGAAGTACTTCATGTACTCAGCATTAGGGCTCTGGAACCTTTGAAATCGATTGGTATTTCCACAATTTTAGGTAGATTCCTTAATCTATTAAAGTAAGTTGTTCAAGAAGTGAAAACTTCTTGAACATTTGAAATATTTTTCCAGTCCTTGCTGTGCATTCACGATCTTCATGATTTTTTTCCCCAGATCTAGATTAGAATAGATAAAGGAATTGTAAATTCTTCTACACGGTGTTCTGTCCTCTTCCTGCTACTGTTCACTCTGTCTCACGTGCTAGAATGAAGCAAACACAAAGAGTTTGGTGAAACACAGGGAGGAGTTGCAATTATAATCTATTTATAATGTGACCCTTCTGTAAAACTTGTAGGTAGGTATTTGTGGGAAGCTATTCCATTTGAGAGAGCTCCCGATCTGTATAATCACTGTACAAATGCAGTTTTGTCCAGAACAGAATACTTGTATTCTGGGGATACTGGAAGTTCTGTATGGGGGCTTTTATGTGCTCTTGGAAGACAGATAACCCAATCATTTTGAGTAATTCAAAAGAAAATAAGAGATGGTCTATTTCCAGTTGTCTTGAAATTATTTACTGAAACCTAGTGCCTTGTGAATTTTTGCCTTATGTTGACTGACTTCATTGTCTAAGCGTGAACCTCTTTATGTTAACACTCTGTTTTTGGGACACATGGATGGCATCTCTGCTTGTGTGTTCACAGTAGCAGCAGGAAACTTAAGACAGTTGCTGCACTACTAGTTTTCATGTACTTAGTAGAAAGTTAAAATTGTTGAGACCTTTGAGCTCTGTAATACTTGGTTATAACTGACCGTTTTGTTGAAAAGCTTACAGTAAAGTGTTGTATGACAAAAATCAGTAGTCCCAGATTTAAATCCTTACCTCTGTACTACCCCATTTAGAAACAGAGAACCTTGTAGAAAACAAAAAATAATTAAATGTAAATAATTTTTAATAGCCAAAACTGCATTTCTTTTAGTATTCATATTTTCATCTGCATTTCCTTTGCCTGGCTGACGATCTCCAGAAAGACTTTGTAAGCGAAAACTACAATATAACTGGTATTAAAACTTACATTAACTTAAAAAAAAATCATAGCATTACTTGCATGAATGAGGACATGTCCTGCCTTTAAATAGTCATGATTAGAAGTATTGATGAAAAAAAGGAGAGTCCAAAAGGTGGGCTAGAAGAAAAAAAGAAATTAGTGTTAAAAATGCAAGTCAGAAACTGGTTGGTGTGTCTTAAATCTGTTTATAATGGTAAAATATTTAAACTGAGTTCTATTCTTTAAAATTCTCAGATGCAGATCGACATTGTGAACTTGCTGGGAATCCTCTGAAGATAAAAAGCACCAGAAAACCACTGTCATGTATCATTGGGTATTTAGGTGGGTATCTGCCTCCAGAGAATAACAAACCAAACGAACATTCCGTGTGTACTGATGCTTCATAATCTCGCATGCACAGAGAGACTTGTGCTTTTAGTAACAAGAAAAAATGCTGAAGTTAATAAGACTGGTGGTCCACTATGAGTTGCAGAACTGCATGGTTGAACTTGCAGGATATAGGCAGAAGTCCTCCTGATACTGGTTTAAAGTGTCAGAGTGAAACCTGGTGTAATTTGGAATGTGAAAAATAGTCTGGCTGTCCAAATAAACAGAATAACTGCTCAAAGGGGAGATACTCATTATGCTCAGAGCTGCTCTATTGTGCCCTTTGTATCCATTTGCAATACTACTTTTTACTTAAAAGCAGGAGACCTCAGCCACACTAAGACGCATACCTTGTAATTTGATGACCTAAGTTTAAAATGTGCAATGAAATGCACACTGAGTTCACAACCAAGAGGACAATGAGCCTATAAGTTAATGGGGAGAGGAAAAATTCTAGTAATAGTGATTACTTGCAAGGAACCATCAGTGACTTAAATATTTGCACAGTCAGACAGCTGTGAGCTGTCTACAGCTGGGTGTAGAGCTCGCTCTAGATGTTTTGCTCATAATTTCAGTCACCAGGAGGGTTTTTTTTGTACTAGATCAAAGTAAACAGTAAGTCTCTTGCTTTACTGAAATAGAAATTGGCTATTTATGTAGATACAACTGTTCTGCCAGGACATCAATTTTGTCAAAATACTAACTGCAAGAATGTGGGTAATGAGGAATTAATGCCATTCTCACTGAATTTTGATTCCTCCTGCCCTGGAGTTTAAGAAAAAAGCCAGGGATAATTTCCTACAGATATCCCAGTAGCGTGTGTTATGTGTGTTGAAAGGACTACTTTGGTTGACTTGCTGGAGTTGTGGCTGTGATAGGGGAAGCTGAACTGGGGATGGTTCATCCAGCTGACCTGTCTGTGCATCTAAAGAGGAAATGGTAACGTGGGTAAACTTAAAAGACACCACATGTTTTTGGTGTCATGTTATGTAGCCTTTGAGGAGTTGTCTTGACCCTTCTGGGAGTCTAAGTCTGTAGGTTTAATGTGAATAAATGGATGAACAGTGTCAGACAACATTTTGTGAACTGACATGAAGCTCTGGTAGAAGATTAACAGTTTCAAAATATGCCAGGTATTCTACAGAGACTACTTAGTATTTGACTACGTGGGAAGTAAATGTACCTCACTACAGCTGAGGAAAATAATGTGTGTTATGGGGATATGAAGTGGACCCAGTGCAGTTAACTACATTCAGCTGAATTAGCTTTATAGGGGTGGCTAGAAAATGGCTTTTTGTTTGCCATGTAGCTCGGTGGAGTATTTTTAGTTTAGTTTGCGATCTTTTTATTTTATATTGGATTTTTGCAGTTTCAGTAAATAAGTAAATCTTGCATTATTTTTCTCATAAAAATTAGTATTATATATCATGTCATAACTTGTATGGGAGACACTTGTTTTCCTTTTGAGATTCATGCTCTGCTATTCTCACAGATATTTATTAACATGTGATTAACAGTGTGTCAGGGCACTACTGTTTTCAACCTTTCTGGTAAGGCAGTGAGGATTTCAGTGCCCTGCACATCCTGGGCCATCACTTCCCTTTACACCTGTTCTGCACCTTGGCTGCAGGTTCCACAGGTGAGGTAGATCAGGCATTAAAATTATTCCCTGTTCTCTCAAGAGCTGGGGGTAATCCCTTGTATTCTCATCAGTCATCACTGTGCTCCCTAAAACAAAACTGCTAAGGTGAATGCCTGGCTAATTAAGTGTCCTATTACCTCCTAGTTATGAGGAAACCAGGCTAACACTCCAGCTGGGATATATGTTGAGGGGATGAGGTGAGAGGAAGGTGCAGCTGCCTACGCCCCTCTGGAATCCAGGGTGTTTATTGAGGTGATTGAGTAGAAGACTTCAGCTTCTCTATATTTACTTTGGTTTTTTTTATTTTTTTACTCTACTGACATAGTGGAAAAGGGAGAAGTTTTTAATGTTGTTATTGTTATTTACTTGCTTGGGTTCTGTAAAATGAGTTCCTAATATGTTTTTGAAACATTATCTCTTGCTCCTATTTTATTTTTATTTCAGAATGTGGCTGACTGGTCATTTGTTATGTGGGTAATGGGATAATTTGAATGCTGTAGTCAGTTCTCTGAGTTAGAACAAGGTGCAGGTGGCTAGAAGATTTTCAGTGAAGTGTTAGGCAACAAAAGAAGGATAAGAGCAGCAGGAATTAAAAGATTTTAATTACTATTATTCCATAATACAATTATATGAAGGGATAATAGGCAAAACCCCTGAAATGCCTCATTATTCCGCTTGGGTGTGATGAGACAGCTGGCTATAAAGTGGTGATCTAAACCATGAAAATATTTGAAGCAAGTCTATATGTAGAAGAGGAGTGAAGTAAGATGTAAAGGTGTGCACAGGAAGGACTCAGTCCATTGGGAAGTGGTCCTGGCTGTTCAACTGAGTTCCTTTCTAGAACTTAAATGTAGAGCTTGGTTTTGCTACCTTCCTCTACTGCAGAAAGAGAAAAGACAACCTTTGTGGTGAACTAGTGGAGGATTAGTGACTTCTGAACTGAATACAAATTGAAGAAAGGAAATGCTTCCTTCCTCAACTGTTTGCTCACCCTGAAAATAAGAAATTGCCTCTCCTATAGGTTCAAATGAAAGGAGATGGAGTTCTCATATGTCGATGGGTTATTCTGGGGTTATTGTGGTTGCTGCTTGAGCTCTTTGGCAAATAAAATAGTATTTTAGTGTTGTTAGCCCTGGAAATCTACCATTTCCTTCAGAAAATTGGAAAAGATTGCTAAATGAACATTTTAGAATGCAAATTCCAATTACCTTCAGCAAATGGTGCAAGTGTTTCTATTTCAGTTTAGAGTTTTGCCTTAGCAATCAGTGGTGTTCGTAACATTAAGCATGCCTCTGTTCCCATTTTAGTAAAAAAGCAAAATAGGAGATGCTTGTTCCCCACAGCAAGAAAAACGGGACATGCCATGAAATCTTTTCTGTATGAAAAGCAGATGAATTCTGCACTGAACGGCAGTACACAACTCTCATCTAATCAAGTGGTGGGAAATTTGGTGACATCAAATCCACAGCTCTGCCCTGAGGTGACTGCTTACCTGTGCCTTCCCTCTCTGCCGTTCTAATACTTGCCCCTGTATTTTTCTGTCCTACTCTTTCTTATCTGGCCCTCTTGAACCTTCTCGTGGGAGGGTGTTCATGCTTTGAGAGTGTTCAAGCCCAACCAAACCGGTGGGAAACAACAAAGCAAAGTCTTGTCCAGTGTAAAAATTGGCATTGTCTCCTCTTGGCACATTGTTCCAGTATAACCTGGCCAAGGCTGTGAGACTGAGAGCTTCAGGCAGGGCAGACGAGCTCTTGGGGATCAGACCTTGGGCATTCCTGAAGGAGGAAAATAACGCTATTGCAGTGGTTTCTCTTCCTCCTGAATGATAGCCATGGATGGCAGAGACTGGAGAGGCTTCTCCTTGCATACCTGGTCTCACTGTAGGTTTTGCATCCTCTCAGTTTCTGTGCTCCATTTGATAAATAAGAAGCGCTTTTCAGGAGGTGTAAACCTGGCCTGCAAATGAGAAAGTACTTAATTTTTGTGTTCTGATCTCACTTGCCTTGGGCAGCTGACCCTGCTGATCTGACTCCCAGCCCCACTGCCCTCACCTTCTCAGCCTCTTCTGCTGCCTGGGGTCATCAGAGGGCTGCTGTAATTGGGCTGTGAGCACCTCATGACCTGCACAGTGCCGGCAGCTGCTGCCCTGTGGCTGTGTCACAGGGACCTGCCCTCGGGCAGCTGGCTTCCCACACAAGTCTGGGTCCACCCAAGGCTGGACACAGTGGTGGCATTTTGAATCCAAATGTGTGACGGGGATTAGTTAATTGGTTCAGCAAACTCCTAGTGAGGGACCAGCAGACTCAGCCGAGGCTTCCGTTATGCCACTTTTATCTGGCAGATAACAGAAATTTCCATGTAGCTGTGTCAGCTCCTGGCAAACACAGGAGCTGCAACCCTGAAATGTGCTGGCCAGATGTGCTTTGCTGCCTCTTACCCTCTTTATTCCGCCTTCTCCAAAATAATCTTGCTCCATGAAACATACTAGATACTCTGGGATGTTTGAAGCTCCCCAGTAATGGCTCTGTATGGAAGCGTTCCCGCTGCAGTTTTGAGGTAGTTTGAGCTGCAGAGCCCTACAGTGTCTGGCCCCTGACTCCTGCACCTTGTGACTTGTATGTGGGAAGAAAGCTTCTTGTTGCGACAGAAAATACTGAATAGCTTGAGGTATTGCTGTGGTTTCACTACAGTAAAATGCTTTCATTTGCTTGCTAAAACCTATGGGTGTGGAGCTTCAGTACAAACCTCAAAAGGTTAGGAAAATATAAACACACCCATTTCAGACTGTTTTGTATTTATGAGCTCTTCAACCTCAAATCCTTACATATCTGCACTGTGGAATTGAACTTGGGTAATCTAAAGTGAAATAGATTTTTCTTACTTGGAGGGTAAGTAAGAAACCTGTGGATATGTCACTCATGTTGTTCACTTGTGTAAACACACAAGTGCAGAAGAAACTTACTTTCCACTGAAAATCAAAAGTAAATTTCATATGTGGAATAGATTGTTTTATTTATTTTACAGTCAAGTAGATATCATTTCTCTCTCTCTCTCTTTTGTCTCAAACAGAGATACATCCTGCCGTGAAACCCAATGTAATCAGGTCAACACCAAGCCTTCAAAGTCCAAGTGCAAAACGACTGCTTGCACCCTCCAATCACTCTTCATTAAGTATTTTGGGGAAAAGAAACTACAGCCATCATAATGGGCTTGATGGTATGTGAAGGAATATAAAAGAAATATTCTTTAACTCTCTGAATTGCAAAGCTTTCTGTGAACCTGAGGTAACATTAAATGAGAGGGTACAGACTTAGCAAAATGTAAGATATGGAGAGTTTATAGCAGCAGTGCAATGAATGGTGGTGCTTATTCATTGGATGAGGATATATTAATGCCTTCTCTTACAAAAACTGCATTTGCCATTTTTCTTACTGATCTTGATTAACCAAAAAAAGGACAAGAAAAGAATAAAACAAATTTGGTGAAGGCAGAGATGCAGCATGTTTTAGTTTGGCTTTTTGCATTGCACCTTAGAAAGCCTCTGTCCCTGTAGAGGAGGAAGCAAAAGGTGTGTCATACATAGAGGTGCAGGAGAGGCTTTTTCTGTAGTGCAGTGCCAGAGGTGATCTTTAGGCCTGGCATATCCAGCCACTTCATTACACCTCGGTGCAAACTGAGAGCAGGAATGAAGCTGTGTGAAAACAAGCAAACAAAACAAGAACAACAAACCCAACAAAAAGGATGGAAATTTGTGGGTAAGACTAACTTTTCTCAAATAGTCTTTATTTTTCATCCTGAAAAGTGATTGTGCATTATTGATGATTTTTTTGTCTTTACCAAACAGCAAGATTTTTCAACTCTAACTGTAAACAGTTTTACCTTGTCCAAATAAGAGGAGAATCCAGCAGGATATAATGTTTACACTAAAAGAACATGCATGCATGCATTCCTGATATCTCTTTGTGAGATATAACTTCTGTAAGCCATTAGCTTATTTGTTCTGTAATTGAATAAGGTTATTGAGGGTCAAAATCTGTCAGACGTTGGGTTTTCAAATAGACTGTTCAGGAGATGATGTTCACAAAAGAGGTGTCTGTCTGCTTTCATGCTTCACAGAATAGGTCAAGGTAGAAAGGAGATGATTTGCCTTTCGGACAAGCTCATAGAAATAGTATTCCTAATAAAGGGAGAAAAACGTGATTCATTATCCATCATCTTCCCCATAATCATGTTTTTCTGTCATCTCAAGCACTACTTGTGTACTGCAGTGAAGACACCTACTGTACATTTAATAACACCTAGATAGGAATCATGACATCCTTTGACAAGAAGTGGTTATTGAGAATACAGAGAAGAGGGGATTGCTTGCATTTCTGCTCAGCATGCAGGTATTACACCACAGGCAAACACTCATGGCAACACAGGCTCTTCGGGGGACCAAGGGACGTGCAGTTGGAAAAAATATGATAGCTGCATTAGTAGGCTGAGCCATAAATGCTGACTTTCCACTGCGGCCTTTGAAGGTGCAGTTCTGTATGGATGGTTTAGAAGGTGCTTCATGAGAATGTGAACGTAGGCCTCCCCCTCTGCCAGTGCTGGCCATTATTCTGGACTCTCCATGTAGCTCTGAGTGATGAGTTACTTTCCCCTGCCTGTGAAGATGATCATAGAATGCTTTCAGTTGGAAAACACCTCAAAGGTCAAGTCCAATGCTTAACCAGCACTGCTATGCCCACACTAAACCCTACATGTCACAAGTGTTAAATCCCTCCAGGGGTGGTGACTCAGCCATTTCCCTGAGCAGCCTGTTCCAGTGCTTGACAAGCCGTTCAATGAAGCAGTTTTCCCTAATATCCAACCTAAACCTTCCCTGGCATCACTTGGAGCTGTTTCCTCTTGTCCTATCACTTTTTATCTGTGACAAGAGACTGACCCCATCTTGCTGCAACCTGCATATTTCTCCAGCAGAGAAGGCTGTAGCAGTAAGTTCAAGGTAATTATTATGATTAAGCCCCTCCTTATGTCTCTGTAAGGAGGCATGCTTGGAATTCAGTAAAATTTTCCTTCTACTTAGTATGGATGTTCTCCTCAAAGTAAAGAGTGTGTAAAACCAGTCATTAGCTACACTAATTAGTGTGTATCAAACAGTCAGCTGCGTTAAGGCAATTTGCACAAAATAACATCTAATTTGAAAAATTAGTATTGAGAACTGCAAGTCATTACTTTAGGAGATATTTCTGCTTATCTGTTTTCTGTGAAAACAACATACTGGAAAGCATATATCCTAAATAAGTGAAATCTGTATTTTTTTAGTGCAAAAATGCCTATCTTAGTATTAAAAATGGCTATTTTTGTTATTATTCTTGCCACTCTCTTTAATTAAAATGTGGAAAAATGTCAATAAAATGCAATGAAAAAGTAACACACCAGTAATGATACTTAACAGCACAGATTCCATTTCTTCTGATTTAAAAGTGATTACCTTCAATATTTACCATTTACCTCCTCCTCAGGTTATTGGTAAATATAAAATGTAATATTTTTTTTTTTTGCTTGTGTTTTATCCAGCTTCTCTTCAGTACCAGATCAACTTGGGAAGTGGTGGTTTCTGTGTCATTTCCCTGACCACAGTGTACTATTTGTGCAGTGAAAGCTTTTGCCAGCCCCCAGAGTTTTTGTGTTACTATAAATACAGAAAAAGCTTTTTTTGGTTCCAAAATACTGTTGATTGCTGCAGGTTTGACTGCGTTGTATCAATTAACAGCATCCAGAAAGCCTGATATGGAGATGATGACAGATTCTGCCTTCAGTGCATGCTTTGGTGAAATGAGCAAACAAAAAGGAGCATGGGGGACTTACATTAGAAGTTATTTGCTGTTTTCATAATCTTAGTATTATTGACGTGGATATGTCTGCATTTTCAAGTTTACTTTTTTCCAACAGTATTAGGTATTTGTTGAGAGAAAGCCACATAAATATGTTTATTTAAGATATACAATATTTCACAGCATTCAAATAAATGTTGCTTAGGTTTGTGCAAATATATATTTAGGTTAGCATAATATAAGTTGATCTTACTTCTTAGATGAGTGCCTTATTTTGGCAGAATTTCTTTTTAAGCANTTGGAAACATCAGGTAGAGGTATTTTACACAGGAATAATCTCTGTCATTTGGCATACATTTCCTTACCTTTCATGTGTGAGAACCAGAATATACCCATGATGTCCAAGGCATCAGGGTCATTAATGAGACACAGAAATCTGTCTGTGCCTGTTGATATCATTTTCACGTNTATTTAGTTAAATGCTTTTAAGGGTAATAAACAAGAGTATGATTACCACTTCTTATACAAGTCATACATTGGCTTGAGTTTCACTTGTAGCCAATACAGCACAAGATTCCCTTTCAGTTTTCCATGGATGCACAATTGACAGGGGTGAGGGAATTTGGCATTTTTGGACTGATTTTGCTTGATTATTGTTGAGAATGATGAGGGAGCTCGTTTATCTTTTCTTAATGGGGATGTTGTGCCCTGATATCTTGTTATTGTCAGTCATGGAGATGAGTGAAATTGTCTGCTTAAGCACTATGTATTGTAGCTAGAGAGAGGATCTTGTAGATTTTTGTGTCTCTTATCAGGAGAAAGACTTCTGCTGGATGGTCTTAAAAAAGTTTTTTCATTTGGTTTTCAAACAACAGCAAATCTTGCATTCTGTAAGATGTAGCCAAAAATCCCAATGAACTGGAATTCTGCTGTTCTGGAAAAGTCACAGTACTTTGAGATGTTTTTGTGTAATATACATGCTGGAGCTTTTACCTACTCTGAGATGCAGCATTTCAATTGCTGCTGAAATTAAAGTCAGTGTAAGATATTTAAGTGGTTCTCTGCCATGAAGATAGCCTCTTTCAAGTGGGAAAATTCCCTCACC
>VYZR01095989.1:6629-24415 GCA_013400675.1 Oxylabes madagascariensis
TTTTTTTTTTTTTTTTTTTTTTTTTTTTTTTTTTTTTTTGTGTCAAAAAATTCTTGCAAGGACAAAGAGGCCGCATTTCTATCATACCAATCTGTGCAATAATTGCAGACTTCCCAGGATTTCCTTTAGCATAACCCTGCTAGGCTGCTCTTTGCATCTCATACATGCATGGGATGTCGTTGTGATGGAATTAGCACTGGAGCAATCAGCTATAAGAACTATACTTGCAGAGCTGGGGAAGAATACTGTTTTTTGTGAGCAAAAATCCCCAAAATGCAGACTACCTCCCCCCCACAAAGTCACTTTAAACTTGGAAAATGGGGAAAGAACATTATTAAATAAATAAATTGAATGTTTATGCCAATGGTATTGCAACTATATCTGGGACAAAATTCCCATTTATTGGTGGCAAAAAACCCTGGGCTGTTTATCATGTCAGTGTGACTGCAAATAAAAAAGACATCATCATTGTCTCTTTTTAAGAGCAGTATTTTTTGGAGATGCAGTAGCAGCAGGAGTGCCTGGCTTGACTAATGCTGTGGGTATCTGCCCCTGGGGAGTGCAGATGCCAGGAAATAGCTTTGGAGGGCTGTGACTAGTAATGATCACTCTGGATATTTTAGGCATATTAGTGGGCACTGCTCAGTGTAATTCTGGATTAACTCTTTTACTTACCATTAGTGTAAATTAGAGCATCAATGGAATTTATGTCCCTGTGTTAAACATAATGACACTCTGCCTAATGTCGGCTGGAAATGTGAGTGATAATAAACACAAACAGACCTGTTAGATGGCCTGAGCACAGTACAGGAAACTGTTCCTGCAAGCAGCGCATCTCACAGGCTCAGAGGGAGCAACAGAAGCAGTGCTGACAGCTCTGCGTGTCCCTTTTCTTATGTAAAACTAACCTGGAAACTTGACCTGTCTTCTTCAAATGGAACATTTGGTGGGAAATCAAAGCAGAATTTGGCCCTCAGACCTCTCTGGTTCTTATGGTATAATATACATAGAGGCTACATCTCCTGAAATAAATCAAAGCACTTTTGCCTATGGTGAATTTTTGAAAGTGTTTAAAAAGTCTAACTTAAGCTCTTTTCTCAATTCTACATGAGCAATAACATCCTCCAGAGCATTCAAAATCAAGTTTCTCAGCTGAATTCTCTCACAGGAAGGAAAAATTTCTTCTGAGACCTGTCCCAGTGCCCACTGTCAGACGGAGGAGGCAACCATTGAAAATCTTGCTCCTTGCCCTAATTTTCCCTTGTTGCACTTGACCATCACTCAGATTTGTCTGACATCGGGCAGAGAGTTTGAAAGCCATCAGGGAAGAAGGGACCTGGTGGAGAGCACAGCCACCTGAGCCTCATTTCATTAGGAAACCAGGTTAAAAATGTGCTGATGGAGGCTGGGACAAAAGTAGGCGCAGTGTCAGGATCGGTAGTGTCTCGATTTTGATATGCAGTAGGTGTCTGTCCAGGGTAGTTTGTACAAACGATCACTGTTCCACTCCATTAAGTCCTCATTAGAGCAGCATACTGCACCTTAAAAGTATCTTAACCTTAAATTATCAGTATCCAAGCAAAAGAAAGAAAAAATAGCACACCAGAACCTAGTCAGAAAGATCCAGCACATGTCAATTAAGACGACAGCCGGCATGTTTTAAACCACAGCTTCTCAGAAGAGCATCAATGTGTACCAGGATGCTGAGGCTTTAATAATTCACCATTTCCTTATTGAGGTCTGATGATGCTAAAATAAGGTGTTGAAGCTTGATTAGTAGTAGGAACATAGCAGCTTAACCTCTAACATTTAGCCTTCTCCTCTGGATCGAATTACTGATCTTTATCTTGTTGAGCTGCGCTAGCAGTTGGATTGGGAACATTACACCTTTCTAAAAGCTGTCAATCTTTGTCAGTGTCTTTGCACAATGGATTGGAAGAGCTATTTTTAAAGGACTATGTCACCTTTTTGTAGCGATGGGGTTTTTATAGTATATCAAGGGTTTTTTTAATACACATTGCCACATGCTCAATATCACCTATAGGCCTGACTAAGAATAACTTGTATTAATTTTATTATGATTTCTAGTGAATGGGTGTGAAGAGATGCAGAGTCATCAGAGGGAGGGAGAAGAAGTTCCAACTGAAATTATTCATTAAAATGCCGATTTTTTTGCTTTCATTTAATTTTTTTTTTGTCAAAGGGTCTGTTCATTTTCTCATGTACATTGTATTTCTTTAACACAAGATTCAGATATATTTCCCCAGCACTGTATCACTAACACAGTCTTATTTTAGTGCACTGTTTTACCTAAGAGTAATAACAAAGTAGTGCAAATATAAAACAGGGAAAAATTATTAAGATTTGTTTAAATTTTCTATAGAAATACTGAAAGACATCATTATTAGAGAAACGCCTTTGCAAAGGATGCAAATGTTCTTCTCTTGCCTTTATGAGAATGATCCCTGTATTTTTGCCAGGATGAAAACAGCTTCACAGGCAGGGTTTTGCCAGCACATGCAGAAATCCATGTATAGACTTCTGGCTAGACATGAAAGAGCACCAGCCTGTCCTTTAAAATCAGTTTGCAATAAACAATAAGAGCACTTGCACAGTGCACATCAGCTCCTCCATAAACTCCAGGACTCCTCTTGGACAGGGGTGTGGGGATAGACCCTGTCTGTCCACTCTCCTGTAGATGTGCTCAATCACACAGGAGCTACTGCTGATGTTTCCCTCCGTGCTCTCTGTGGTGTCTCAATGCCACATCTACACAGAAAATTCCTCTGGGGTGCAATCCATTGGTATTTCTCCTGTTAAATTCGTTTGTCTTACACTGTTCAGCCTTTTACAGAGTGGCAAACAAGACTTTGAGGTGTTTGCCTGTAGCTGCAGCAACACTGGGGAAGGACAAACTGCTTTCAAATCAACTTTGTAATACAAGAGCTACTTCACCCCTACTCAGATATGAAACCAGCCATAGTATCATTCAAAAGGCTGTAATTTAATCTAAAAAAATGGGAGATTTGTCTCCAAGTTAAACATTCTTACTCCATGTTTACATCATACAGAATTTGGTGCAGGAAGTTCATTTGAAAACATGCATTTATTCCCATCTGTTTCTGCTGCTCCTGTTAATATATATGCTTGCCATGAAAAGTACTTTAAAACTCAATAAACCATCATACTAAAACAAGATAAAATGTTTTTATAGTAACAATATCTCTCACTACTATGGGACCTTTCATGCTGAAGTACCCTAAAGCTCTTTATAAAAGTAGCAAACTGATATTCACATGCTCCATCTACAGAGATCATTTCACCCACACTGAATGCTGGGGACACGCAATAGCTTTTTTCACAGCTGGCAGCACCCTAAGGTAGCTGCCAAAACAAATCACAGGTTACACAGGTACAAAAAATAAGAGTGTTTCAGTTACTGGAAAACACTCACTTTTCCATTGAATAAAGATCTTCATTCTTTTAAGCAGTTTATAAAGCTCAAATTATATAATTGCAATCATTTGGCTCCATATAAATTCTTGAACTACATCTCTTTATTCCAAAAATAGACAACCCTTCCTGTTCTGGACAAACATCAATGTGCTGTCCTGGAAAAGGACACCGAAGGAGGTGGATGAAATCCTTATGTGCCTCATATGCAGTCAGATACCCAAACTGTGGCGTCTCCAGGACTGTCTCAACCCCACAAATATGCTGTGACATCTTTTTGCCCTGGTAAACAAGCAGGGCAGACCTACCAGAGCTGCTGAAGCCAAAAGGAAGGTGTTTTGTTCTAATGCTGTGTCCCTGTGGAGTGTCCCATCTCCCTCCCAACCCGGAGTGCTCCCTGCACAGAGCTGCCTGCACTGCTCTCAATCTTTTCCCCCTCCTGTCAAGCCTTCTCCTTATTAATGATATTTTGTGTGTGCTCCTTGACATTACATAGCCCAAATAAACCACAAACAAATGGGGAAAGGGTGCTGGAAGCCCAGCAGGGCAGTGCCACGAGGAAACACTCATGGCCATGACCCCTCCACACTCCTCCCTGCTGCCAGAGACCTCAACCCTCTGCACCTGCCCCACCTTTATTCCAGGACAGAGGCACACAGAGAGGGAAACAGCCTGGAGGGAGGAGGAGCAGTTTGTGCCAGCCCTGCACACTCCTGCCAGGCCAGCAAAGCTCAGAGTGGAGCCTGAACCAGAGGATTCAGGATTTTCCCAGTGTGTCATCCTTACAGGAGCCTTGGTGCTAAACAACTTTGTGGTGCCTCACGGTGGAAATGAAGGTCACAATGGCCCTCTGCTTAATCTGTGGTGTGATGATCTCCTGGTTCAACAGCTGATCAAATGCTATGGACATGGGGTTTCAAAGCTTTTCATCGCTGCCTTTGTGTGTTTGAGGGTTTATCTCGTGTTTTGTTGCTTTTCAGTGCAATGCTGATAAGGGAGGAAGACATTTTTGAACTGGGTTTCTTCCCAAGGGATATGAGCAGGCAGCAACTATCCCACATTTGGACTATTTCCTTCTGCAAGGATGAGGGGCACATTCACAGGAGTGTCAGGCAGTTGAAGTTCTCTTAGCTCAGAAACCCCAAAAGCTCCCTCATAAAACTCACAGTTGACTTATCTTTTTTTTTCCCTGAGAACCTGAATGGCAGGACTTCTCTTGAGCTTTTGGCTGCAATGGAAAAAGGGAATAAGGGGAAAAGAAGACCAGAAATCCCAGCATAAACTGGAATGCAGGTATGTGACTCCCAATCACCCACCATTATTCCTCAGAAATTCACAATACCTTGTGATGGCATTTACAATAAATTAAAAAAAAAGGAGTGTTTCATGGACTACCTGCCTATCAAGGGATGTCTCCATTTAAAACAGTTCATCTTTTTCTCCTGGTTCTCTCCTATTCCTGTTCTGCAGGGAGCAGCCCTGGCTGAGGTACCTGGGCACCACCAGCTGCACGCAGTGTTTACAACAGCCCTGACCTGGCATGCCCCATTTCTCACTGCTCTGTGAAATCCCCAAGAGAAACATGACCACTGCACTGTGGAGCAGAGGTGGCTCATTCTCATTTAATGATGTGGCTTCTTTTAAATATAGAAGTATCAATGGAGACTAAAAAAGGTCCCAGAGAAAGAATTTCTGCTTGCTTTGTTGTTCTCGTGAAAGGCAGCGCTGTGATATCATGGCATTGACTGCCAAGACGACTCCTGGATTGACTAGTAAATATGTATTTTAGTGGAGCTCAGCAGAACAATATCCCCTGCAATGTAAGTCATTCCATTAGGAAGACAGAGGTACTGGAGAATGTTATATCATCTTTATTCCTTCTGGAAGGGCTTCACTACCATTACTATAAAAAAAGTGCTTCAGAGATTGTAAATACATTTAAGTAACTCTGACAAAACAATAGGATCTGACTAAAATGTGGGGTGTTTATCTCATCTGTCAGTCTGATATGGGATAAAAGCCACAGCAGCTATGACAGGCTCAAAAGCACCTCTCCCTGATAATTTTTTTCCCTCTGGTACAATGGTTTTTCGACTTACAGTGTATGCTGCACCATCCAAACCATATTTGTGCTTCTTTTTAAATAGTGAAAAGTTAATTACAACAGCTGATTATGCCTCTCCCATTAATTCAGCATATCTGAAGTATTGCTGAACCCAAATGGTCAGAGCATGTGCCAGGCCCCATATCTCCCTCCCTCAAAAAACAAACAAAAACAAGACAGATTACAATACTGTGAGATGTTTTTAAATTAAGTAATAATAAAAAAAAACGCACTCCAAAAAACCCCACCAAATAACTGAAAAACCAACCAACTCCCCAAAAAGCTGTCTTTTTATTTGCCTAAGTGTGACTGTTCCTCCAGGTTTTATCATAAATTATTTCTCCCAAGACACAAAACCCAGGCAACTTTAGTTCTTTTGTAAATGAGTCTCAGCCTTAGACACTGTATAGAGGAAAAGCAAAATCCACAGGAAATAGGTTCAAAATGTTCTAAAAATGACTGAGCTTTCCTGGGCTAGGTTCTGGTCAGACTCACTGGCCATCATAAAACCATGAGTGGCTGTTGGTTCCCTGCAGGGTACACGCCAAATCAACAATTAATAGTCTCAATATTATGAAAAGCATATGTTATAACTGGCACTGGGAGCAGAGGTGTGCAGGCAGGGCAGAGATACACGTGGCTTTACCTCACCTTCGTTCCAGGACTTAACTAAGTTTAGCTACGATGTTTCATTAAGAGAATATCAATACGAATTTAAATCAATTCAATCTGAGCTAAAAATGAAGCTTTCTCACCACAGTGAGAGACAAATGGTTTCTCCTTGCCCTGACCCCTTCACCTGCCAAGGAAATGCAGGTTATCCTTAGGATGAAGTGCACACTGATACCACAAATGCATTTAAGAACTGTGTAAAAGACTGGTATAAATAGCTGAGGTGTCTCAAGAAAGGAATACTAAAATGGAAAGGAAGATACTCGAACTTTGTCTTTACTTCAAGAACCTGTTCTGGTGGGATCTCATTCCACACACAGTTCATGCGATACCCAGGTCCCAGTGAAGCAATCAGAGCATTCCCACTCAGGTATTTAAGCTTTGCTGAGTCCAAGTTTGTGCTATGAACACCATGGCAGTGACAAAAATCTGAAGGTTTCATTAATGGTGACAAAAATCTGAAGGTTTCATTAATGGTGACCTGTAACAGAACAACTCCAGCTTCCCCCCTTGTGTGGGACAGTGTCAGGGAGCTCCTCCTGGCAGCTGGAGGAGCTCTCCTTGTCACCTACAGCCAATGGTACCTGCCCTATGTTATCTACCAGATGTGATTAAACAAGCAGGCCTCAACATCTGTCCATGTCACCAGCCTTTGTGGCATTTCTAGTGGTCAGGACACTGGTTTTTTCTCACCTCCTCTGGGTAGTAAATACTGAAAATATTTGGCCACTATTTTAATACATGTAACAGAAAAAGTACTTCCTTTTTTCTCTTACGGAACTAAGTGCAGCCACACCTTCACCCTTTTTGTATGTCCAATCCAAGCTTAGAGATTTAAATCAACCTTATAAAAGACTGAAAAGATATTATTTTAAATCCCTTGAACATTNTTAATGGTGACAAAAATCTGAAGGTTTCATTAATGGTGACCTGTAACAGAACAACTCCAGCTTCCCCCCTTGTGTGGGACAGTGTCAGGGAGCTCCTCCTGGCAGCTGGAGGAGCTCTCCTTGTCACCTACAGCCAATGGTACCTGCCCTATGTTATCTACCAGATGTGATTAAACAAGCAGGCCTCAACATCTGTCCATGTCACCAGCCTTTGTGGCATTTCTAGTGGTCAGGACACTGGTTTTTTCTCACCTCCTCTGGGTAGTAAATACTGAAAATATTTGGCCACTATTTTAATACATGTAACAGAAAAAGTACTTCCTTTTTTCTCTTACGGAACTAAGTGCAGCCACACCTTCACCCTTTTTGTATGTCCAATCCAAGCTTAGAGATTTAAATCAACCTTATAAAAGACTGAAAAGATATTATTTTAAATCCCTTGAACATTATTAACAGCCAGTTAGTTAATTTATCTATATGGGAATGTCTAAGGATTCATCAGGAGTAATACATCCTACATTTCTGATTAGTGGAAAGGAGAAATACTGTACCAATCACCCAGTTAATTCACTGAGGTGCTTTATTATACGTGCAGATATTTGGTATCGAGGTGTCATATTCCCATAATGAACACAATAAAGGGTGAACGACTGGTAAAGCTTTCAGCTCACAATACCTATAAAACCTAAGTGTTCACAAGGTGTTACATACAGATTAATTTATAGATTCTTATTAACATGCTGCGTGCTCTCCTTTGTGTGGCTACAACTTCTCAGCCGTGGAGGATAACTTTGGCCATACAACATCTGAGAGATGTGGGGTGGGTGGCTCCCAAATGGGAATCCCGTGTGGGGCAGGCTCATGAACACGAACAACAGAGACTCTGCAGGTGCAGATTTCACAAAATAAAGAAAGCAGCCCCCTTGTTAATAGAAACCTGCCAGTTTTTGTCCCTGGCTTGGGATCTGGAGTTAAAATAACCTTGAGGGCCACAGACACACACTCACAGTCCAACTGCTTTTGGATTAGAGCAGGTACCAGAGGGCAAGGGCAAAGCCTGGGCTTGGAGCTAAAAAAGCAAATCGTGGTCTTAATGACAATCTTTCTTTTCAGGGAGGAAAAAATGAGTAGTTTTATTCTGGTCATCACATTAATCCAACCTGACATCCAAACAAATAACTGACAAGGATTTTTTTTGTAATAATAGATGCTAAAACATGAGTCCAAACAAAGGGAACATACCTACAGAATGACTGCTCTGGAGTGTAATGTGTATCACCAACCATTACACGTGTCTGTTCTGAGACCAGAACTACAAAAGGCCGAATTCTCTTAAAAGCATGTTAAAATATTAATAGATATCTGAAACAGTTTTATTGCACGGGCTGTCAGTCTTATGAACGATTACATCACACGGGGAAGGAGGGTAGGAGAAACCACCCAGACACTGGTGACCTGCTGCACTGAGCAGCATCAGGAAGATCTAATGGCAGACAGGGATGTTGAACATTATAGCTGGCAGCAAGACACGAGTGGGAGTGAAGGGGCTTCACTGGGAGTGCTGGCAATAAATCTGATGACATCAAACATGCTAATTATGTAAGTCTAAGGAGGACGTAGGTGCAGCCCTACACATTTGCAGACTCCAAACAACAGCACAGTGGAGTCACAGCAGAGGCAAAGAGATCTGTTATCCATTTCTTTTTTTTTCTTGGTCATAATTGTCATGAAATGACTTTATCCCTTATAAAGACAAGCTGCACTGAAGTTAGCTCAGAAGTCAGTCTCTTTCTCGAAATTATCCTTCTTCCCCTGCTCACCCTCACCATGTTGTTTTTGTGTGGTTACTTGTGAGTGCTAAGGCTGCTTTCATTAATTTTTAACTTGAATCAGTAAAGCCTCAAAGTATCTATTTGGGGGAGAGGAGATGCAACTTATTACAGTTAGGAGGAGTAAAATGCGGTAGCGGGTTTGATCCTTTGCCCATGAGCTCCATTCAAAGGTTAGTCAATGACAACAGGGATGGAAATACAGGCACATTTTGGGTGGACTTGGGCAAATCTAACTGCAGACTTGATCTCAAGTCCACTCACATATATTAATTAAGTTCTGACGAAATATAAAAAACCCCAACATCCTGATTTTGTTTCAATTGAACAGTTTTACTTTTCCATTTAGGAGAGAACCAGCCTCTCAAACTGCACACATCCCGAGGAGACAGTCAAAGAAATTTCAATCAGTTTTGAAACAGTTCTGCAAACTGAGTTGGAAAAGCTGCTGGCATGACTATGGAGTCATACACCACCTGAAAAATATTCTGAAAAAATATCTGAGTTGAAGCTGGAGTCCTGAGGTATCTTGCACTCCCAGCCAGCCCTTGTGACTAGGACAGAGAATCAAATTTAAGCGCTGTTCAAAGGGAAATATCCTATTAAGCCTTAATTTTCTGCATTGCAGAGACATGGTAAAGCAAATGGATCTGCAGAACTTCACCTTGGTTTTGCAGAAGATTGTCCGCATCCAAATGGCAGTGCCAGAGGAACAGCAGTAACCTTCCCCTGGCACCGCTCACCAAAAACCTCTCAGCCAAAAATGTCTCACCCAAATGAGCCAAGTTTAGACAGGAGTGTTTTAAAGCAGAGAAAACTAGTCCTGCATTGTTTATGCACTGCTTCTTTCTTCCGTTAGGTGAAGTCATTCCTAGTCTGGGTACATATAAGAACAAATAACCTGTGCAGGCTTTCCAGCACTCACCTGCTTTGAAATTGAAGACAACGATAAAACAAACTCAGGAGAAAAGCACAGAGCTCAGAGGTATGAGGCAGTCCTGATTTTGAAAGCATATGGCAAGGTAGCAGGGAGCTCTCACACTGTCCCTGCCTGAGGAAAGGTTTGGGATTGTGAATATCCAGCTGTAAGAATACCTCTAGCAGGAACTCATGCTGGATTAGACACCAGCTATAAGACACAGCATCCATTCCACTCCTTCCTGAATTTGCAATGACAACAGTTTGCTGCTGTACAGACTGAAAAAGGCTGAGGAAGCTGCCCAGGGCAGAGCTGAGATGCTCTGGTGGTGAACACCCTGCCAGGACTGATGCTCTTCCGATGGAGGCGCTTCTGTTCTGGCCCTTTCTAATTTTTAGGGGCAATGGTGATGGATAACTCAAGAGCACAAGTGAAGAGTCTGCCTCAAGCTGCAGTATTTGTGTCATTTCCCTTGTGTTCCTCTCCCTAGCATGAATAGTTCTCAATTTACTTTTGAAAATAATTATTATTTTTGTGTGAAAACAATTCATCTCAGCAATTGCACTGTAGCTGTTATTTTATCATGTTTTTAGAATAACAGTAATAATAGTAATAATAATAATAATAATAAAATCAGTTCTGGTATTCCCGGGTGACACTTTAACCAATTCCAGCACCACGTGTGCTAAAAGGAGTCATTTGCTTTGGGCTGTGGCTCTGTTTCCAAGTTTAATCAGTGAGAGCTGCCCATGACATCTTCATGTCAGATGGGCTGGGACACTGAAGCTGCCAGCAGTAAAACCCCTGTGGTCTCCCTGGGTATAGGACACACTGGAAAATGGGGAGGCTTCTAAACCCATTACATTCCACAGGCAGTCTGCAGCTTATTCCCAGGACTGGCTTGTTGGCAAGTAAAAATTTCAAGGGGATTGCACAGGAGAGAGAGAGAGAGCAGGAACAGCAATGTTCCAACCTGGTTGGGAGGGGAGAATGAGGTGAGGACCCCGCACTCGAGTGCCAATCCAGGCACTTGATGACCCATCCAAGAGACTCCAAGACACTCTATGAGCAAAGTGCTTGGACAAAAATATTCATATTTTCTCCAAGTGTGAAGTGAACATTCATTTTTAATGGTTGAAACAGTTTGGAAGATGAAAAATACCCTAAAAACATCAATCCGTTCATTGCTCTCTTCGTTGACGTGCCTGCAGCTGGCAAGGGGATGCAGGAGAGATCCGTGTACCTTCATGCTACGAGCAGGTTATGGATGAGCCACGTGATTTCCTATTTTATCCATCCTTATTGGGCTCATGTTTCCTGTAAAGGGTTTTGACTAATTGTGGTTTTGACAAGAATGGCATCGTGTGCTGCTTTGTGAGAGAACAAGCTCAGGTCAGTAAGCCAGACGGTCAGTCTGGAAAATGGATCCATACTCCTAATCCCTAAGGCTGATATAAAGAAGAGATAAGTGTGTTTGTGATGTGGAGGTTACCCTGAGTAAATATCGTTTGAGAGAAAAGAACTGTCTCAAGAACTCTTGAGACAGAAAAACTGGTAACAAGATGTCCTAGTAACAAGGGTTTTTAAGAAGTGGATCATCTGACTCTTTTTCTTCTTCTTTTATACTTTCAGACTTGAAAGCAACTATTGCACCTCTAAATTTATGCTCAGATTTATGGCCCTTGAGTTGCAAGTGGGATTTTTTCTTTATTTACACTTCTGACCATTTCTCCACAGAAAGCTGGAACCGAATAATTTTCTAGCAGGAACCACAAAAAGATTGATTATCTGATGCTTTTCTTGCCCAGCCTGTGAAAAGCCTCCAACCAAAACAGAAGAACCTCCTGCCTTAGAAGAAATATCTTTCCAATTCAGCTTGTTATTCAAGCACAAAGTGGATAAGCTGTGTTTGAACTTGGAAACACCTGAGCCTGAACTAAGCTTAGGAAGTTGCAAAGAGCTTAAATCTCACTAGTCTAACTCATTTTTGGCTCAGACATTTTCCAGTTAAGGCATCAAATATCATATGACAACATATAATCTATCTTTCAGACATCTTCAGCAGCAGCACTCGCTCGTTCCTCTGCTTCCTCTGGTCATTTTAGACCTTAAGTACATCTTTCATCAAAGCACTTAATGGCAGAGAGATTTTCCAATAACTCACAACATGCAAACTCAAGTCTCTTGTTCAAACAACTGCAGGCAGTTACAGCAGCCCTGTGATCATTCTGCAGCTATTAAACCTTAGGTCTGATTAGCAGCAGAGGTATTTTGTCTCTGTTTTTATTTTCCTCATTTTCCCTTCCGAATAAAACAAACATCCTGTTCAGCCACTCAGCTTCATAATTAATATTGATCAGCAATAGGAAAGATTTGTTTTATTAATTTAAGTGCAGCTGGCCCTTCTTGCTCCCACCCACCAGTCTGGGGTGTTGGAAAAGCTCTCCACAGCAGTGCTTTTGGACCTGCATCAGCATCCTGCTCCTGAGCAACCTGGTACCCACAGCACACACCTCACCCAAGCAAGAGCCCCAGAAAATCTGTATTGTTGTTTTCATGGAAAAAAAGAAAAAAAAAAAAAACAAAAAACCCCCCCAAAAAACCAAAAACAAAACAAAAAAAACCACCAAACAAAAACAAACAACAAACAAACCAACAAACCCTCATATGAAGAGGATGCTAAGGAATTATGCAAGAGGAAAACTAAGAGTCCACAGTGAGCTGTTTTGCAGCCAGCTGTGGTAATTTTGCTGTTCATAGTTACAGCAGTTCTGCCGCCTTAATTCTTCCTCATAACAAATCAAACAGAAAACTCCACCAGATATTGAGTCAGCAAATCAGATTTCTTGAGGGATCCATCTCTGCAGCTAATTGAGCTCCCTAACTAACCCAAAGGGTCAGGAGGATCCAAGTTTCAGCATGGCTTTGGAGACAGCCACAGGTACAGCCCCCAGGATGGGGCACCTGGATGCTGCTCTGGGCAGGGAAGTGCTGGAAGTGCAAACTACAGGGAAAATTAGCTGAAAGCAGCTGACAAAAAAGAAGAAATTTGCACAGATCACATGCACAGCACACAGACAAGGTGTTACGGGCCTATTTGTACATGACTCGGGGGTGCACAGCCATAAAAGCCTGTGTAGGATTTAGTCCTCCCTGAGAGTTCAGAGCAGCCCCGCAGAGGATCAGTCCCTGCCCTTGGGAACTTAAATACTCATTTCAGAGACACAGATTCTGCTTGAATGCCTGCAAACTCCCAGCCCTGGCTTTGCAGTGGGCCAGGTGCTGCTCAGCCCCTCCTGCCTCTGCCACCCATCACACTCCCTGCAGCCATGGTGTCACTTATCATCAGTTTCTCTAGAGGATCAGTGATGTAAACCCCAAACCTTCCCTTTATTTGGACAGTTTGAATCCAAGAATTGCAGACACTCAGTGTTTGTTTCTAGGTAACTCAAGTTTAATTACTAAATGAGTCTTCAGCCTGCAGATTTGGTTCTCATGCAGAACACCACCTCCTACAGCTGTTTTAACCTTTTTTTGTGAGGAAACAACTAACTGCAGAGGTATAATTTATTAATAAGTGCTTTTCTTACCAGGGAGAGCTAATCCAGGTAATCAAGGCTCTCCCAGGGAAGAGCTCAACCAGAGGCACTTCCAAGCACAAGCCCCATTTATGTAAAGTATCACACAATATTATTTTATACTTCCAGTTTCGGAAGGCTGTGTACGTTTTCCCATTAGACTAACAAATTACAGCAATTGTGGTCAGCAGTGTGGAGGTTTCTCTGCAGAGCATTTGCCCCCTGGGAGGAAGGAAATCAGAGGGGTGTTAAAGCAATATTGTGCCTTCCACTCTGTGCATGGAGTGGCCTGATAATGGTTAGCTAAGGCAAGCTGTAAAACTGCCATTACTGCCACCACTGGATCTTACTGTGTCTCAGTAACCCTCCTGCAAAGGGACAGAAAAAAAGAAAATCAGAATAGCAAAAAAGAACTGAGTGAATAGATAGGGGATATTTAACAACCTGAACTTGCTGTTCCTACGGTGGTTTTTAGAAATACATTGCTTTGACATTAACTTCAGGTGCTGTTGAATCCATTCAGGAGAAAACATTCCCCCAGGGTCTTCCCCACTGAGGTCCCAAGCAGATCCCAACCCTTCTGAAGAGGCTGTAGGGCCTCTTGTACTTTGATTTTTGGCTGGATTACAGTGTAAGAGACAAAAGAGCATCAAGGGGCTGCTCTTGATTTTCCCAGGAATCACTAAGAGCAAGTAGCCAGAAGCAGATGAGAAAGCCTGTTCTGACAAGACTGCTGGTTCCCTTTTCCAGATTCGTGGTGCAGGTTGGATAGCTTAGATATTAGCTGAAGAACACCACCCAAAATATTTTGTGTTGATCCTATGATTCAGTTTGGGGCCCCTCGTGTGTTTTTCAATACGGAGGCCTTGTTTTCACACCTTCCTGTCACAAAATAGAAAAGCTCAGAATTCTCCACTGGATAGCACAGAGATAAATGCACGTGATACACAATATTTGCTAAATGTTATGTGTGGAGACACAGCTTACAACATAGACATATTGTATATGAACACAGTATTGGTTACAGCAGGTACCTGAGTGTCTCAAAGACAGCAGCTGGAGAGCATCTGTCTGAACACTAAACAGGTTCAATTCCACAGCGCTGCAGGTCTCAGGTGTATGCAGATGTGTGGTTTCTCTTCTGCTGGATCTCATTGCAAAGGCAACGTTACAGAACAGGTGTGAATCAATAATGTTATTGGATTGCCTCAAGTGGTAGAAAATGAGAGCATTCAAAACGACAGAAGTAAACGGGACGTTTTCATTACCTGCCTCACTACGTGCTCCCTTGTTGAGCTATAAATTAAACTCTGTAAACTTTTGTGTTGGGATTTGGGTTTTTTTTAAGTACACTGAATATGTAAAAAAAATGCCTGCAGCAGTGAACCTTTGCAGTCTCACATGTAAATGAGAGAACATGTTTTGAACATGTAAATTATCCAGCTATAATCCATATTTATCAGAGCTGTTCCAGGATTTTACATGAAATATGCATTATGAGTTCTTGTGAACACTTGCCCTTTAAAACATATCAAAGCATCGTTTAACCACAGAAAGTTTCTTTTGAACAAAAAAATGTACTAAAATATACTTAACAGACTACACCAAAATATACTGGCATATACTCCATAACATATGCACAACACAGGCAAACACATTCAACATATCACACAAACACACAGAAAACGTCTTGCACACTGACTATTCCACGTCAAAAATGTTGACAGGACAAGCCTGCTCACAATAATAACTTATTCACGAAGGAGAGGCTGCCTTTGGATAATGTGGATGACTTTTGGAGTCTAATAAACCAGAAAAGGTCAGAAGCTACAAACTTTGTTAGTCTAGGTGCTGTATGCACACAGTGCAACCTCACCTGGACCCCACTGCCTGCAGCCAAGACAGGTAAAGAAAAAACATCTCCTATTGTATTCCCTGAGTCCCTGGTCTCAGGAATTCAAACAACAACCCCAGTCTAACCCAAAGTATCTGAGATGTAGCCAAGAATTAACAGAGCTTTGCTGAACCCAGTTGAGCAGTGACTGAGCTACACACAGGCTCAGGTGCTGCTGCTGCTTTCGAAGTCCTTGCACAGACATCAGGAAGATCAGGACTTTACCCATCACCTACAGATGGATGCCAGCTCTAAAAAAGCAAATCTAGGCCCTTCCTCTCATTTGAGTGCAACCCAGCGGATATCCTGGCTGGGCAGGAGGGATTCCCTCAGCCTGCTGTCAGCAGAAGTGCTTTACAATTCCAGCTCCTGCTTTGTGAAATTTGCATTATATCCACATTTAT
Organism: Oxylabes madagascariensis; assembly: GCA_013400675.1. NCBI lineage: Eukaryota > Metazoa > Chordata > Aves > Passeriformes > Timaliidae > Oxylabes > Oxylabes madagascariensis. Next base: position 22,373 of record VYZR01095989.1, read on the forward strand.
TATTTGGCCCCATTTTGGCATCTCTGAAATTCTGAAACTAAAAATTGCTTTTTATTACCCAGTGCTCACAGGACAATGTGAAATGTCATTCTTTACCTTACAGCCTTTTTAACATGATCTGCTTGATCTGTTCTTTCTTTTTTTTTTTTTTTTTTTTTTTTTTTTTTTAATCTGAACACAATGGAAAGCAATGTTTTAAAAAATGTGTCCAAACAGTGTGGTAAAATTGTCAAAGTCACAATATTTTAATGGACTGGGAATCTGAATGTCTGTACTTGAAAGCCTGGTTTATTTTGACAATATTGCTTTTTCTCCATAGTTACCTCTGACCTCCAGTATTACTCTCAGTGGATTATTTTTTCACTGAGGGAGATGCTTAAGCATGGACCAGAGTAGATAAGTGATATGGTCAAATCGCTGCTGGCAAACCCTGGAATTACTGACCACTTTAATAGCTCCTGCTGACCTTCAGATGAAACTTCACCTTTGGTTATTAACATGCCTCTCCACTTTTATGATTTTTTTGGAACATAATTTGTCACAGTTTTTATCTGCACATAGCAAGCGTTAGGCTTTTAAAAACGTGAGTTATCTTTTTACAACTGCTAACAATTACACAACGCAGGACAGACCAGCCCAAAAACCAATTATGAAAAGACCTGCATGGGAAACGCGTTCGCTCTTGAAGTTGGAGTTACAGATTTCTGAGCTAGAACCGTGCCAGCAGCCCACATGCAGGAGCTGGAAACAAGAGACCGGACTTTGAAAGGGCTTGTAAGACCAGCGAGATGCGATAAGGGCGTAGAAATTAATTGCCCTTGTTTTGTGTGAAGATCTGATAAAGGGCTGGCAGCGCTGCTCAGGATCAGAGCAGGAGCGAGGGCGCATCTTGTGTTGCCAGCTGGGGTTGGCCGTGGTGCGGGCACCTGGCTGTGCGTGCAGCATCCTGAGGAGCAGAGCATCCTGAGGAGCAGAGCACCCTGAGGAGCAGTGCATCCTGAGGACCAGAGCATCCTGAGGAGCAGAGCATACTCCGGAGCAGCAGCATCCTATGGAGCAGCAGCATCCTGAGGAGCAGAGCATCCTGAGGAGCAGCAGCATCCCGAGGAGCAGCAGCATCCCGAGGAGCAGCAGCATCCTGCACAGCCAGCCCGGCCCCGGCTCCATCCCGGCCCCGGCAGCTCTCTGGGAGCCCTTCCCACCACCACCGGAGGGCTTGGCGCCGGCCCCGGTGATTCAGAGCGATGACATTTTGCGAGCAGATTGTACAAGTGCGAGCAGCAAACCTGAGCCGGGGAAACGGTGCCAAAAGGCTTTCGGATGATCAGAGCAATATGCCAGTCACTTAGAGGTCGATTGACCAATTAGCAATTAGATTTGGGGAGCAGGCATGTCATTTCAGATCATTATTAGCCAAAAGATCAACTATGTGGAAAGTTTTAATTTAAAAGCAGTGATTTTTTTTCTTTCTTTTCTTTTTTAAATACATCCTGAGTTTTCCAACCCCAGCTTCATACGGTGAGGTGCTGGCAGCAGGTCACAGCCCTGGGGACCGATTGCAGCTGGCAGAGTGACAAAAGCACTTCAACAAAGCCTCCAGGAAACCAGCCCGGGCTTCCAGTTTCATTTGAACACCACTCGTCTGAGCTAAAGGCACGAGAGCAAAACAGGGGCAGAGAAAGGTTTTGCAAAGGGGCTGGGGATGAAGGCTTACAAAGGGAGAACTTATCTGCAGTTAGTGATGAGAGGCACCGCAGAGCACGGTGTCTTTTCTAGTGATTCAAAGCAGATGGTGGGAATTTCCAACCTGGTCCATGTCTAATTATAACCAATTGGAAAAGGACTAAAATATCTCAAGTCAGGCCCTGGAGATCTGCACTTGTTCAGTCTCCTGCAGCAGTATTGTTGGGCTGAACTCCCAACTGGGGCTTTTCTAGGCAGGAAAAGCCATCTCACCTGCCCTGCTGGACAGATGGAGGAGGACGGGACTGGCACCAGCTCAAGATACCTTCACAACAAACCCTGGCTGCAGAGCTGCCATGA
>VYZR01096002.1:0-43340 GCA_013400675.1 Oxylabes madagascariensis
ACAAACAAAAAACACCCCACCCAAACATGCGTGTCTTGAATAAAGTGTCTGCAGAGCACTGGGATGGAGCTGGCCATTCCCATGCTGAGCCCTGTGTGTGAGGCACAGAGCAATGGCTGTGGGCCTCTCCTCCCAGGCAGGACAGGCATGATGACAGTGTTTCCTGCAGCCAACTGCTGGCATACAGAACATGGACAGATTAGGCTGCGTGTGCTCATGCAGCTAAACAAATTATTTGGTGAAAGTCACACATCTCAGTAATGAAATGCCTCTTCTGTAGGGAACGGCTACCTCCTCCTGGAACAGCCTACATGGAAAGAGATTAGAAATCAAAGGGACGTTGAAAAAAGAAATGTTTCTTTTTTCCTGGAGTGTTAACTTGTTTAAAAATATTTACTTCAAATAGCCTGCTAATTTTTACATTTCAATTTTTTCTACATTTTGCTTTTAATCATTTTCACTGAATAATCCATTTCTCTTGCTCTTTTTGTGGCTCTTTCTTTGAAATGGCAATCAGTAAGACTTCCTATTGCAATGAAAACCTTGGCTAAATATAGTAGTGAAGAGGAGGTTGTTTAAGAGCTGCTAGGTATTCTACAACTCTCTGGTATTCCCTGAATGTTTATTTCAAGCAAGACTTTTTTTTTTTTTTCCTTTAAGAAAAACATCTTTTCTCAAGAGGAAAGCTCACCAAAGAAATACAGCAACTGGTGCAATACCTGAGATAGTTTTTCACTGTTATATCAGTAATTGCAAAGCCATCAGTATTCCCTATGTGGATATACCCTGTCTGCAAATGGAGAACACTGGCTGTAGATCCTGAAACAGGCCCTGAAATAGGTCCTGTAGGTTCTTCACTCCTGAAAGCAGGTGCTGCATGGTTAAGTTAGGGAAGGGTTCAGATGTGCAAACGACCTTCCTTCCTCCTAGTCCTTGGTCCTGCCAGTCAGTGGGAAAGCTCATGTAGATGACAGCAGGGCATGAGCAGGGCTGCCACAGCCACACACTTGCATTGGTGGCTGGAGGAGAGCACAGGGAGGGCAGGCAGGCCAAGCAGGAGGGAACAGGCACCAACCCAGGAGGCAAGTGACCAAGGAGTGTGCCAAGGTGAGTGACACCAGGGCAGAAACAGGCTAAACTGCTTCTGAAATTACTTTTTTCCTTGACCTGCTCCTGGTGGATGCTGTGCAGCTGATACTGATTCACAGATTGTGGGAGGGACATCCCAGTTTTCACAGCAGCCTTGGCTGTGCATCCCTCCCCAAGCTGNGAGGAGCACACTTCACCATACACAGGAGGTCAACAAGGTGAGGGTTTGCTGTCTCGTTATTTAAGGAAACAGACCCAACCACAGCATCGAGAAAGAAGAGCTGAGAGAGATCAGTGTTTTTCCACATCTCTTTTCTCCCTGGCACAAACGTGACTGTAATAAGATGGCGCCACAATCTCACTTACTCCCTTTCATGTGGCCGTCTGGATCCAATAAAATATCTGCTGGAAGCTTCTTCTCCTTCTCACAAAATCCCAAATGCATTTCTCCTGCAGATTCAGTGACTTTAACTTTGTTTTTCTTTCCTATGTTTCTCCTCCTTTAAAGCAGTGAAAAAAAAAAAAAAAGGCACTCTTTAAGTTCATCACTTGTTATCCTTCCAATAGCATGTAGCGTGTCCAGAGATGATGGCCAGATCCTCAGCTGAAGTCAGGAGAGCAGGAGTGGTTTTCATCACCTGAGGATCTGCCCCCTTCAGTCAGACTCTGATGCTGGTGCAAATTCTCTGACGTCGGCGGAATCATTCTGCATGTGCACGTAGTGCAAATGTGATCAGACTCTGCCTGATGCTCAAAAAGTCATGTTTGAGACATGCAAATGCACACACACACACACACACACAAGCACACACACACATTCGCAGTATTTTAAAGAGAGTTGGTTTATATTTTATTTAATTTTCTATTTATTTAAGATTTTGCATACCTAATCAGTGATGGATGTTCAAGCTTTTCTCCAAGCAAACCAAACCAGACTCCAGCTCTCCAATCGGAGAGAGCCAAAATCCACTCACATGTGTCCAGGGAAAGGCAACTCTGATGTGGGCAGGTGTCAAAATTCAGCCTACAGAGAGGAGGGAATTGATGGAGATGGGACTAACAGAAGCAGAGCATGAATGGGCAGGGCACTGGGTGCCAGCTGACCCTCCCTAAACAGTAGCACACCCAGCTGTGATATCATGCTCAGATAACTGACCCTGCTGAGAATAAGCATTCTGAGAGTGAAATTGTACCACTGGAGGAAATGAGCTTCCACTGCAACTCATCTGACCTGCAGCCCATGAATGCAACAGCAAAAGATGACCCAGTAGCTTGTTTCAAGCTGTTGGTGTATTGAGGTTAGGATGAGGACAGGACTGAAGTGACTTTATTATGAAATCTACTTATACTAGCTGCAGATAGGAAAATGGCCTGCATTCACATACAGTATACTATCTATATATAAGAAGAATTTCAAGACTCGGCCGACTTAGTACCATGAAATCTCCTATATTTTGTAAGCAGTTCAGATCTGAAACATACATGAAACTAGACATTTCTTGGTCTTCTCCACTCACGCCAAGGCTAATTGGCTTTTTGTGCAGGTGGTAGAAACTGCTATATGGCTACAAGTCTGCATTCCTACCTAGGCAAAACCATCTAGCTAAGTAGACAGCTGGCTATCGACAACATTCACTTCTGAGGCAAGCATTATTCTAATATCTAAGGCCTACGTATGCACAAAAACATGCCAGCATAGTTTCTGTCAGAAAAAGTACCTTCCTCTTTGCCCATGACAGTTCTCATTCTGATATCTCTTTTCTTTCCTGCAGAAAAGTCCTAATATCAATTATACCTAAGGTCCATACACCTGCATGAATGTACAGTAGACTACTGAGTATGATGTTTGTTCTTTACACATGCCTATACCCTAAACAGCCTGTTGTCTGAGGCCTTCAGATCAAATTCATCCTACATATACATGACACACAAGAGGGTTCCAGGACTGCAGAACCACCATCAATGTCCCCGACATCCCTGTGGTTCCCTGACTCTGAAAACGACATTTGGTCCCCTCCAAATTGTCACTTAACTGTCCTTGCAGGATTTATCTTGTCCTCTGTTGCCCACCCAGCCAAAGGGTCCCCTTGGGAAATAGCAGGTCTTTGTGTAATAGGTTCACATGTCCATTCATGCATACGCATATGTGCCCCCTTGATCATCCCTAGGAAAATGCAGAGGTCATCTCTTCTCAGAGCCTTGTAGATGGTGTTTTTTTCTCTGTCAAACCCACCAGTGCCATGCATCACCGGAGCTCTGTAAACCGACAGCTGCTCGCACTCCAAGCTACTCTACTGCCAGTGCTTCCCAGCCACAAGGCATTTCCCATGGGAAGTCTGTCTTGTGAACCCTCAAACTGGTCTGCAGAGCATTCCTGGGCAAGATGTACATATAAAACATGAAACTGGTGTGTAGCAAGGAGCAGGGATGGTAAAGTGGTACATGTGGGTCTCTGCTTTGCAGTGAGTTCCTGACACTGGAGAGGTCTCCTGGGGAAAGGATGGGGTAGCTCCATGGAGGTACTCCTCAGGTCCTGCAGCGTGAGGGCACATGTGGGCAGGACTGGAGAATGCTGATGGGTGATGGGACAGGTGGAATTTGGGTTATGGTCTGTAAAGGCAGCAGAAATGCCAGACTTTAACCTGGGGATGTGCTGCTGCCCTGTGAGCAACGCACTCTGCTTTGTCTTTCAGCTTTATTCCTGCAGGATGGGCATGTTGGCTGCCACAGTATTTTGCCTGTGGGGAATATTCCATGTTTGAACAGTTGAGCACATGGAGGGAATTCTTACAGAGATGGAGAGTATGCATATGGGCGTGCATCAGGGGGCCTGGATGCTGAACAGCTTGCCATTTAAATGCACACTCGTGCAAACTAATCTGCTCAGCAATGGCTAGCTGAGCGGACAGAGCTGCATATCCTCTGGAGGGAAGAAAGCTCTGCTCCTCATTCCCTGACTAAATTTCTCCAAAACAAACATGAGAGTAGACAAGGCCTCCTCCTGGGAATACATATCAACTGTTCTTCACATGTCTTTTACTTCACATATGGTGATATTAACATGTAACTACTTCCACATGAACGACATCCTTGAATTATTGCTTTTTTAATGACCTTGCTTATTCCAAGTGATGCTACTTTTGTACACCCAATGGTATCCCATTGAGCATTGCAAGCAGTAATCTGCTGCTTTGTAAATGTCCAATGTCTTCCAACTACCTCATCACGCTGAAGATGAGTTAGGAACTCAGCTTTCCACCTCTATTTATGTTCTCAATGGCATCAATTCAAGGAAAGACAGTCTGGAAAGCTTTGACAATGTCCAAGCTGTGCAAGCTAGGTACAAAACTTCCCGTACTTATAGGGCTATGGCTGTGAAATATGGCTGTGCACTGTTACTTGGAAAACAGAGTATCCAGAGCATTCATGGCTATTGTGGCAAAACAGCAGCAGGACGAGCACTAGGAAAGGTTCGATGAGCCAGTGCAGACAGCGTTAGGCTGAAGCAAATGGATTAATGTACTCTCAGTATAACTCAGCACTAAGATCCCATAGAGTACTGTAATAAAATGGTAGCAGGGCAGCCATAAAAAGTGGCAGTAAGCTGACATAATAATACCAGAATAAATGTAGCAATAAGGTAACACAGGCCACTGCAGTAAAGTAGCATTTTGATAATGCAGCAATAAGACACAACGGGATGCTGCAGTAAATTAGTTTGGGGAATAAGGCAGTAATAACAGTATGTGTGGACAAACAGTGGTACATTTGTACCAGGTACTGCAGCAATAAAGATAACACAAGATGTCCAAGTAATAAGTTACTACAGTAACAACAACATGATGCACTGTAAAGTTATATCAGGATGCTTCCATGCTGCAGTCAAATCCTACAAGAGGTGGTAGTGAGACAATGAAGACAAAATATACCCCATTTCAGACTGCAGAATGTGAATCAGTTTTCTGCACCGTAACCCAAATTCTAGAATGATCTCAGCAATACCAATCCTCTCATTCCCGCTTTCAAGGAAGCTGAGGCAAGAGTGTTCCCCCACCCAGACAATTATTTTGGTCTGAAAATACAAAATTGACTCATTATCTCTTCAGCCAAATTGTCACAGACTGTGGTGAAGTTCTTTGTTTAGTCCTACTGAAGTGAAACCCTGGTGGTTTTGGTAAGTCCTTTGCCTTCAAAAGGATTTGGCTCTCTCAACTTCTGGCATGGGTGATGCTTTTAGCCTAAAATTATTTCTGTTTTGGGTGGGAGAAGGGGAACCCAGGTACAGAACATCTGACTGTACCAGTCTGTTTCCTAAAATGCACAAATAAATGGAGCATCCTGGAAAAGTTAAAGCAACAAGGACCAAATCTGTTCTGTCTGTCATGCACTCATGCACACAAGAATAATCCTCCTGGAACCAGTGCAAGCCCTGGATGCATCCATGGGCAGGCCTTGGCCTAACCCTGTTCTCAGTGTCCCCAGCAGTGACAGAAGCAGTGTGTGTCTCCTTTCCTGCTTTTCCATTTTTTTTTTTTTTAATTTAACCTCACCCTCTGTATGAAATGGTCTTGGAAAAAAATTAGTTTGCCATAACACAATATGCAGCATCATGGGCAAGGAATAGGTCTGTCCAAGGAATTCACTGTCTTTGTACTCTTCAGTAGAGGGGTAAAGCATTCTGAAAAATAACCGGTGACTGCTGTTGTACTCGATAATCATTAGGAATAAGGGTTTAGTCAGAGCATCTACGTCAACAAGAAGACTTGAGTGGAGTGTGTGTGCTAGATAACAAGATGGTCTCCTGGGAAAAGGATGTAAATAGGGCACTACTGCAGTCTTGACTAGCAAGAGCAGCTCACAGCTTCACGAGTCCCAACGGATATAAATTTTCTGCTACATCTTTCTGACCCTTTGCACAACAACTTTGCTATCCCTTTGTGTGGCTTCCTCTGTCTCTAGGTGATTGCTCAGTTCAAGTTTGGAGCAGTGCTCTGATACACCTTGGCTTGGCTCTTGCCTTAAACTCCTTGGCTTGCTTTTATTGTGGTTTAATGATTAAGCAGGATTATTAAAGTAGAGCTCACAGTAGGGTAAGATAGGCTAGGTTATCATGATTACGTCGTTTAAGCTGTGAGCAATTTTGAGCTTCTCAGCACTGTTTATAACCTGAGACAGGGAACAAGCGACGTGGCTGCTCAGCAGAACAGTGAGCTGGTGAACAATGCACTATCTTCATGCCCACACATACTTTGAACTTACTGCTGAGGAGAAATGCTTTGTAGTGAGAAAAGTAATCTCACGGCAGGGGAGAGTCAGACCTGATCAACTTTTTCATGTGATACAGATTTTGCTTTGCCAGCCCCTAGCATCTGCAAAGCTCACAGCTAAGAGCCAGCAACCTCCTAATCCTGCTGCTAAGCTTTGGAAACAAGCTTTTCAAAGGCTGTCTTTACACAGCAATGCTATTACTTGAAGGCTTTTAATGTGAATTTATGGCTATTGCCACAAGTGTCAGTGTAGTTGCCCTCTGTATTTGCAATAGGAAATTGTGGATTCACCCCACACAGAGGGTGGATGTTAGTGGGCAGAATTTAGGGATGTACCAGTGCCTTCCTGTCTGGGGACCCAGAAGACATGCTGAAACGTCTCATCTGGCAGAGCACAGCTCCCTTGCGGGCATGGCATTGTTCCTTGGATTTTGCTATCTGTCAGCAGGAATAGTAAACTGAGCTTCTCTCTCTCATCTTTGGGGACTTAAACCATGCCATCCTTACATAAATAGTAGGTGACAGCTAGCCCTCAGCAGCACCTTCTATGGGTGGACTAGGAAGTGGAGTAGTGTGGACTGGGATTTCCAGAGCGGTTGTTTACTTTTGGGTCCTCAACAATATTTCCCATGTCCATCCATGTGCAGGTTATTCCCACATGCCGCACAGCTTCACAGCCCAGAACTGTGGGCGTCTGGATCTTGCCATGGTTCTACGTGAGCCTCATGCCACCAGATTAAAAAAAAATTAAATTATGCTTTATACAACGCATCACTTCTCCTAAAAGCATCTGGGATTCTGCAATTTGCTCTTTGGGGATCATTTGGGGCCAAAGGAGGCACTGTGGGATTTTCCTCTACAAGGGAAAAATTCTGAAGGGCCTCCTGCCCCTGTGGTGTGACTGGAGGCAGCCGGAGCTTCTCCACAAGGCCGCGTCCCGCTGCGGCAGAGCGCAAGAGCCGGGGAGGGTGCTGCGGGCCGGGCCGGTGGCGGTGGCTGGAGGGGCGCTCCAGAGGGCAGGTGCGCTCTGCGGATCCGCGCTGCCTGTGGGGACACGGGCGCCATCCCGCAGTGCGGCCCCCGGACTGCAGGGGCAGCGGGGCCGGGGCTGCACTGGCTGCCGCCGAGTGTTTGTGAGCTCGACCAGGCACGGAGCCGCTCGGGGTTGGGGCCGGGGCCTCCCGCGGGCAGGGCCCGCAGCCAGCTGGCCGGGCCGGGCCGCAGCTGCGCCCGCCGCGGGGAGGGACCGCGCCGGGGCTCGGCTGCTCCCCCGCGGGCCTAAACGCTTCCCGAGGAACCTCATCGTGTGCAGCCGCAAGGACCGTGCCCGGCCGCCGCAAACACCGAAAACAAAGGCTGCTCGCCCAGCTCGAAAGCTCTGTCCCATGCCAGGGGCTGCAAAAGGCACCCGGTTTGCGGCAGCGGATATCCGTGCCGCTCAGTGACCCTCGTCCCGCAGCCTCTGGCACCAGCACCCGAGCCGGGGCTCTGCTCCTCCCAAATAAGCCGGAAAGCCGCCCGTCAGCAAGCCGGGTGCGCTGCTTCACAGGAGGACAAGACGTGTGGCTCTCAGGTTTTGAAGGTCTCAGAGATGAGCAGTGTTTGCAAGCCAAGCCCTCCTCACCAGCAAGGTCAGGCCGTGCCGGCCTGCAGAGCCACGAGGTGTGACTGCCGGCGACCCTGCTCGAGGATTCTGCTGCTTCCCAGACCTGAGTGTGACCCCACATGGGAGCTCAGAGCTGCGGGGCTTACATCTTTTGCAGTATCTCTGTTTTCTGTGTGCCACTTGCCTCTGCAGGATGTGTAACATTTGCTGGTTTTGCAGGAAGGGACCAGAACAGGCCAGGGAAATCGTTACCTTCCTCAACTAGACCCCGTGCTTAGTGCACACAGAGTCCGTCATTAATATCTTGGGAATCAGAGAGCTGCAATGTGTAGTCCCTTGTCTTGCTTGACAGGCTTATTTGCTTCGTGTGTTTGCCTTCAAGCCATCCTGCAGCTCTGCTCATCAGAGCATCCGTGCTCCTCCACCCATCATGCTGCCAGCACACCACATCACCATTGCCCTGGATCATCCCCACATCCCCTTGCTGCAGCATCTGCGGTTCTCAGCTGCCTTCCCTTAACTCTTGTTTTCCCTTAACCCTTGGAGAGGCTGGTCTGTGCAACTCAGGAAGGGATTGTCAGACTAACATTTTCCTGCAAAAGCTGACTGAAGAATAAGTCTCTTCACTAAAAGAAACACTCCTCAAGGGCCGCCACATGCAAGGCTATTGAGCTCTGAAATTGCAAAAGTGGGGTGAGGGGGGTGCATATGTGGTTTGGACTCATCCCTCTTTGGATCTCAACCCCACACTGCAATTTGGGCTGTGAGCTGAAGTGGCACATCCTGAGCTCAAGCAGTGGCAGCACCTTGGCAAAAGCAAGTTTGTAGCATTTGCCTGCATACTGTGTTCAGGACTGCTTGGCTGTGCTGTCACCTCTGGGACGTTTTCTTTATGTTTGTCTGTCAGTGCAGCTGCATATTTGTTTATACAGACAATAGCAGGGAAGGCCTCAAATCTTTCCCTCAGCTGATGCTTGATGCCATATGTTATATCCTCCGTGCTGGGGCACAGACAGATTTGGGGCATGGTCTGGGCGAATCAAGCTAACCAGAGCTTTCCACAGTCTGAAGAAAGTTTGTCTTGCCAATTTCTTCCACCAGCCCTGTACATAGGCTCCCACATCCAACACATAGGAAAAAAACTTTCTGTGCTTAGTATGATAGATCATCCACTATGGTACACCTGCAAGCCCTATCTTGTAACTAAACTCCTGAGCTTCTGCATGTCATGCATTTTGGATAGGTAGTACCCTACCCAAAAATGCCTGTCCTCCTGCGATGACCTGCCTCTGGATATGGAGATACTCTGCCATGATGCTGAACTCCTTTGATGCACCCTGCCCTCCCCTCTGCAAAACTGCCCTCACAGCCAGAGCTGGGCACAGCTTAGCTGCCTTCTGCTCTCCTTTAATTAGACAATTGTCAGAGCTTTATGAAAAGCAGCACAGCAAACCACAGACTTCTAAAATGTGGAAGCAGTGTCGAGAGCAGTGCTAGGAAAATAGAAAATTAAATTCGTAGTGTGGGTTTTCTCCTTATCACCTGGGGTGTTACTGACCTGATGAATATGGTGGCAATTCTGTATCACTCTAACAGTGGTTTGGGGGTGACCTTTCTTCTCATCTGCCAGGACTTTGAGGTCTCTAATGGGTCACAGGAAAGATGTGCCTGGCTGCAGGTGGAGGGACCTGGATCAGCATCCTTCCCTTGGCTCCCTGCCTGACTGTCAGGGCATCACTGGAGCCCACTCTTGTGGGACTTGGCCTTCCCTCCCTGACTTTCTCTTCTGACCCAGCAAGCAGTTCCCAGAAAACAGTCAAGTCACTGTGTTAAGGTGATCCCGCCCTCACTGTCTCTTTGTTTCTGGGGAGTCTTAAGCAAATCAGGTTGCAGAGTATACACAGAACACCACAGTCTCTATGTCAAATGAAAGGACAGTCCAAATGGAGAGAGAGGGCAAGAGAGAAAGCTCTGTGTTTGCATTCATCTCTGACATGATGGATTCCCCCTTCCTGGAAGCAGCCTTCGCATAAATAAAGCCAGTAAAGGCTTTTATGCAAGAACTCCCTTCCCTACCAATAGTCCTGGAGTCATAGATAATAAAAGACCTGGCAGCTCATCTTGCACTGCTCCCTTTAATCAGCAGGATTTTCCCTACTGAATATTCACTGAGGATGCTTTATCTATCACACCTCTGAAACCTCCATGGATGGGACCTTAGCAGATGCCCTCAGGAACACATTTTTCCATACTTGAAACATTTACTGCAAGGAAAAAAAGAAGTCTGATATACAACATAAAATGTCATCTCTGAGTAAGTTTAAAAACAGGGAGAGCCATCTGTAGGCCACAAATGGCAAAGGTGTTTAGCACAATAGATTTTTTTCCCCCTGAGTATTTCCCTTAATGTATTTTTTGCACAGTCTTGAGTTTATTGCACTTTATATCAACATCCATTCCCCATCATGAAAAGTGTAGATATTTGTGGATTATCCTGTCTCCTTTCAGCCTTTTTCCCACCTCAGACTGTAATGGCTGAGGCTTTTCTCATATGCCAGTTTCTCAAACACTGCTATCGATTTTGCTGCTTTTGTCTTTCTTTAAAAGATCACTCAGGAAAAACATGGTAATGTGAAGATAGAAGGGCTGTGCTTGTCCATACGGCACAATTACCGAGTTGTTTGTGTAAGTGAGGTATAACCCTGGCATTGTGCTCTTCATGGAAATGCATGCATGTGTCACACATGTTGTGATGTAACATATTTGTTAAATCTATTTATTGCACATCTTTGACCACTTTACCTACCTTCATCCCACACTGCCATCTGTTCTGTGGCTACCACCCCCCATCCACTCTCCTGAGTACCTGTGGAGGGCTGCCAGGAAAATGGTTCCTCCTTTTCTTGCCAAATTTGGAATTTCAGTTGCAAATTCACCCTAGCAAGAGTTGCCAAGGGGAGACAGAGTCAATGCCAAACCCACTCTAGCTTTCCTGTTGGGCACATTTTCAATTCTGTCACAGTAGCTGAAAAGGGGAGCTGACTCCCATCAGAAAGGGGTCATGCCCAACACTGCAAGAGGAGTCAGCAGTTGTACCCAGTCCAGAAAGGGCATATCATCAAAGGCTTTAAAAATGTAAAATCCATAGTATCTGAAAAGAATTCTATTATTGAGATACGTGACATTCTCAAAACCCTTCACATTTGTCTTCACAGCAACTAGTGCACCTGGCTGCAGAGTGAAGGTCTTTCTGAAAACAGTTCCAATAAAACATGTTAAAGCCATCTACATCACTCCTGGAATCGTTTTTCCACAGAAAGGTCTTGTGCAATATCCACAGGGATTTTTTGTTTGCATGTAATACAACCATCCTGCAATCATGTTAAGAGAAAGCTTTATGTAACACTGCTGTGTGAAGTATTGACCATCATTCTTGGTCAATACATATAGATGCACACAAGCAGATGCTTCCAAAATCAGGGGAAATATCTGCATGGACTTTTCAGGCACAAGCTCCCCGTAAAATAAGACAAATGTGTTTTTTCCTATAGTGTGTCCTGCAGGAGCTCTGGCATGGACATACCATACCGTGTGTTCCCCTTGGTGCTACACAAGCACTGCAGCCAGGCAGACATTGCTGAGATTTCCAGCCTGCTCCTCGTGACTCATCCCAGCCAAGCAGTTGTATGGGGGTGTACTTGAAATTATCCTATTTACTCATTCTCCTGGAAGACCACAGGAGCACCCACTGCACTCTGCTGGCAATAGATACAGCAGAGGGAGCAGAGTTTGACTTGGTACAGCAGACTTCACCTCAGCAGGGAAGAAACAGGAGGTGCACTTCGGCTGATGGAAGATCCCCATGGGAGAGGAGGTTAAGAAAGAAGTCCCAGTGAGTCAGTCCCCTTCCCACTTTGTCCCATCCTAGGAAGCAAGGACACAGCTGGTGGCTCAGAAAGCCCTTTGATCTTCCTGGCCTGCTGCCTTCTCACCATTTCAGCTCCCTTGAGGCTGCTGAGCTCCTTCTTGTGTCAATCTTGGCCATCACCTCCTGCCTCTCCAGCATGCTTGGATAACAGCCCAGAATACAGGATCATTGCCTTAAGATACAGCTTCCATCAGGGATGCAATTCATGATTGTCACAGAGGGGGATACCATCATCCATAGTAGGCTCATTACTGCTAACAACAGTGATGATGGGAGACTTGAAATTGCAGTCAGAGCACAAGAGCACAAAGTGTTAACCTCAAACATGCTGGAGGCAACCTGTCCCTGTCTCAGTCACGTACTGAGAGTTCACATACCAGATGACCCCCCTGGTCAGGTGGGGGCCATGCATCAATTCCACAATTTTACAGGGAACTTCAAAGCACAGTGCAGAGTCCTTGTGGGCCCAGTGGAGGAGTGAATTTGCTTCCAACAGGAAGCATTTTTCTATCCCCTCGGCTAAACTGTAAATTTAAAAGCAAACACAAATTGCAACTGGCTGTTTTCAACATCACATGCCAAAGAACTGTCAGGGTCTGTGATACCATGCAGAAGTAGTGCCCAATATTAGAGATGGAAAATTAATTTCTATTAGCCTATGAGCCTGTCATTCCTGGGCAAAGATCTTTTTGACGAACTCTATTTCTTCTGGTGTTAACAAATTACCTGGAAGTAGATTGCAGTATCTCCAAGATTTATTCACTATTTGAATATTATTGCCAAATATTTACTTGCCAGAGAGTTATTCCTAGGGAAATTGTTAATCTGCAGCTCATTCACAGAGTTTGCTACAGACATGGGATAGTTGAAGTGCAAGGAACTATGTTTAGTTTTTTTTGGACATTGAGGTCACTTGGTGTTGTCTCTGCCACCCAAGAATATGGATACAACTGTTACAGTGGGGTTTGCTCAGTCTTTCTCTGATATTTGTTTTAATTCTGCCTTCCAGAAATATTCTTCTAAGTCAAGTTCTAGTTCAAAATATTTCTGGAAAGAAAAGGGGTGTGAACACAGTCCAATCTAAGTCATTGTTTATGAATTTGCTGAAAAACTGTAGTCAGTGTCAGTCTCTGTGCTCCAGATGTAGGTGATATACAGGCCTATATCCAGCTGCAGGGTAGGTGCTTACAGTATTTATGCAGCTAGAACTTCCATAGAAGTTGTTGAGTCTCCTTGTTTGGGCAAAATCAGCAAGCCTATATTTCAGTCTTGCCATCCAGCTGTTTTTTCATTTGGACAGATGATTGTATCTTAAGGCTACTAGAAATAGCCAATCCATAATTAAAAGGCTGCTGGGTTTAATGTACAGGTCTACCACTCACTTTAAAGGTTTAGAATAAATCAAACTGCATTTTCTTGCCACTGGCTAGCACTTCATTTCTTTGAGAGTTGGCACCACTCCAACACAATTTCTAGGTAGAAAAGAGCAATTGCTGGCCCCCTGGACTTCATGGAAGAGGTGCTTCATTATTAAAAAAGAAACCAAAAAAAACCACAAAAGCCACACAAACAGAAAAAAAACGTCATTCAGTCTGTTTAAAACAAGTAAAATATCAGAGATTTCAATAATTTCTCAAGTCTTATTCCATCCATCCATCCATCCATCCATCCATCCATCCATCCATCCATCCATCCATCCTCTACTCAAACTTAGGATAGGCACTTAAGAAGGAAAAGGACCTCTTCTCTCAGTATCTTGAGCAAAACCATGTTTTCCTTAAGTTTCTTTCTTAAGTTGGAGTTAATTCCACATGTGTGCTAATCTAATTGCACACGTGTGTCTGACTATGAGCTATTTCATAGCAATGTTCATGTACTGCTCCTGTTTTTGGAACAGCCAAAACTAACTGACTTTGGGTATCTGATCAATTCTTGCTCCCGTTTGGTAGACCAGTCATTAAAGGGATGCAAGATACAGTTTTAATTAGTGTTGTACTGAACCAGCAGCTGAGCTCTTGACATTGTGATCAAATTAAGTTTCAAATAAAAGGATGAGACCCATGGCCCTTCTCTGGCAGAGTTTCTTCAGGCTGACCTGCTTGGTTCCCAAAAGGAAATCCTTTTGTTAGTGCAGTCCTACAGCCCTACCCTACTTCCCTGTGGTGTAGCTGTGAACCTAAGCTCGCCATGCAGAGAAGCATATGTCTTTCTCCCCCCTGTAGTTATGTTTTTGTCTTGATCTCTAAAATATATATACTTGCTGTAAATTAGGAGAGCTTTTACAGAGACTCCACCAGAAGGCCACCAGAAAGACTGCCTGACTGTCAGATAGTGGAGCTAACTTGTAAATGTGGAGGATGCAAATGATAGAGCTGATGGCACGGCCTCCCTGACTGGAAGAATGAGAGGAGCAGTATACCCAGAGTGATCAGTTACCCAGAACTGAAAGTATATAAGCAGACTGCTGTGACTTAATGGTAAACAAAGAATGTATAATTTCCTTAGCAGTGGAAGCAACATTTCTTCTGGAAGCTTTCCTTACCCAGGGCACATTGAAAGACTTGCTGCAATTGCATGTTGCAGTGAAAATATGAATGGAAGTGTTTCTACACAGGGTGCTCATAGCCTCTATAGGCTCTTTCATGAGCCCTCCCCAGCAAGGCACCTGCTTTCTTCTTTCTAGGGAGCCAACCCTGGCCTCTTCTGTTTTTTAATGTATTGACCATTAGGCAGAACTAATATGGCAAATCCTCCTCTCCATATTAGTGAAGGTGTCACCCGGTTTTCACATGACTAGTCCCCACCTAAAGGTAGTGCCACTCTCCATGGCTCCTGGTTTTCCTTGAGCTTCATTGGTGAGGCAATATCTAGCCCTCCTTGACCTTGAGGATCAGCACTCACAGGTATTTCAAAAACACCTGTGCGTTTGCAGGGCTTCCATGATGATGCCAGCTGCACTGCCTTTGATGCCAGGAAGGCAGAGGGTGTGACTCGGGTTAGCTCGCTAGTGATGGCACATGACTAGGAGTAGTGACAAGGACTGTGTGTCTGCATATGCTAAAACATTGAAAACCCTTATTTGGTTGACATACACTATCAGGCAACATGATTTCAAAGAGGTTTGACCTAGAAGTTTGTGATTTATTGGTTGCAATGCAACCAACTCATTTCCTCATGGCCTCTGTGAAGGTAGCAGGCACCGCAATTTCCACGTTTCCCTATAAGAAGTAATACATTTAATATTATTAAAACATCCGTATTTAAAAAATTTCATTATTAAATTTTATTTTTTTTTTTACTGGTGTATACAAATAATTTCACACCCTGTGAACCAACATACTTATTATTGTTCACCCCAGAAAGACGTCATGATTGGGTGCTGTACGGCTGGACTGTGTACTCAGTAGATACCACCTGAGTACAGCCTCTATAAATAGTGGCCTTCTTTCCTGTGCTGGTGAAACTGGCTGGTGGCAGAGGCAGCATTGGTACAATAAGGTACTCTGCAGCAACAGGCCAACAGCCTGGATTAGTCAGATTTATGATATCATAATTTGATTTAGGAGTCTGTGTCCTGGAATACAGCAAACTCCTAAAATGAAGATTGTGACTGGGGACACTTCTGTATAATCAGAGCTTCAGCTGTGCTGCAGGTGATGGAGCAGTACTTGTTTCACCTGAGCATCCTGGAGGAGGTTGTGAGAGCTGATCTGTAGATGCTGCTTGGGTGCCTATGCTACCCGAACCACTCAACGGAGATTGGCCTCTCCAAGTCCTGTCCTGGTATGCTCTCTCTTCCCTGTGGAAGCATTTCAAACGAAAAGCTGCTTATTATCTCTGAGGTTATCCTTAAGGTGATTAATGTGTTTATTCTTTTAGAAGCATAAACTTAGCCCTGTTGGAGGTTGACACAGATTTAGGGAGTTCCTCTGAATAAGTGGCACAGGTTTCCAAGGAGGTGCAGAGATCAATTAAATCCTAAATGAAACTTCTGTCAGTGGCACTGCTTATGCAAAAAACCTGTGCCAGATCTCACCACCTTTCACACGCATCCCCCCCCCCCAATCACAAACACAAGCTGGCAAATCATGTGAGAAGCTGTGCAGGAAAAAAATGACATTCAGGTGGTGGTCCAGATGGTGCCAATTTTGAGGAAGACATGTAAGTGCATAATTGAGCCCTGCACGCTCCGAGGCATGAAGGACAGTCCACTGCTGCCAGCACAGGGGACCAGCAGAGCAGCAGCCGTGCGTGAGGCATCAGGGGGAGGCCCAGACAGCGGTTCATCAGGAAACTTCACAGCAAAAACATCTGATTTGTATTTCCTTATCCCTCTAGTTTTCCACCGGCTTCCTCTTGCCTGAGGAGGCACTTTTACTTGTTCATATCTTTGTCCAGCTGCAGCTGTAAGAGCCCATAGGTGGGGGTCAGCATTAATGTTCCTGCTGCCTCACAGCAGGCAGGCAGGGCATCACCTTGAAATCTGCATGCACCCTAAATGCTTCATCCATCCTTTCCCTCAACTCCCTCAAACATACTGCATCCACATTCCTACCCAAAATGGAGCGTGGGACTTCTGAGTAGGTCAGTGAGAAGCAAAAAACATCTTTGGAGCTTCACATCCAAGCAGAAAGCCAGCTAAATGAGGAGCTGACATGGTACCAAACCAGAAGCCACCATTTCTGCAAAACCCTTGTACATTGTGTAGGGATGAACTTCCAGGGAGACTGGAGGTTCCCTTAGTGTCAGTACCCACTTCACTGGGCCTGTTCCCATCCAGTTGCCCTTGCAAATAGGCAGTGCACATGTCTGAGTGAGAAAATAACAATGCTTACATTTTTGTAAGAGAAAAGATGGTAATTTGCTCATTGATATTTTCTTCTAGATTTACAGATGTATCTGTTTTGATCCTTTATGAATAGCTTTTTTGAGTAAAATCATAGTAAAAATAGGAAAATCTCAGTAAATGCAGTAGCAGAAGCCAGTGCTCCAGGACTCGACCTCCTGCAGCTCTGATCATAACCCAACGACTTTTCTCCACAGACAGAAGTTCATTTCTGCTCTGAAGCTTTGTTGTGCCTCCTTACATGTCCTGTCTTGTCTAAGTGGCTAACAGCAAGGTCTAGGAGTAAAAGGCATTCAAGAACAATTTTGGTTTTTTAAGTGCAGCCACTCTTTCATCCGTCTGCCTCTGTTGGAACAAGAGACATCATCCAGTAGGATGGACAAAGCACTTCCGTCCTAAGTAGGACAAGGAAGTGCAGTCAAGGTAGAAATGGTTCATCATCACTAGGAAATAGAGAAATCTTGAAATTCCACTTCTCAGACTACTCAAAAAGCATACTAACATAAAAAAAATGAAGGAGATTATCAATTAACTAAGGTATTGATTATTGTCAGCAAGTTTCTGACAAGAAAAATCAGTTGCTCCTCTTCTGGTTGCCACCATGGCTCACTCAATCCATCATCTTTGCTGAGTTTGGTTAACTCATTTCATAGTCACTCAGGAATGAGCAATGATATGGAAAAATGCAGCATGTAATGGAAACTGTGACCTGTCACCTCATGTGAGCGGGTGCCAAGGAGGCTGCTAATTATAGCCTGACATGTAAATACTCCTGGAAGATGATTGTACTTATTTGGACTAGTGCAATATTAATTAAATACTTTGATTATTTCTGAGATAGACTTTGGGAAAGAGAGGGGGAGGTGTTGTCAAGGGAATTAACCTTTTAATAGCTGGGAATGAAGTTGTCCTCCTCAGAAACTGCAGCAGAAGACTATGTCTGAATTTTCCTGTCTCTTTTCTCTGTCGTCTTGTCTTTGACCTACTCTTTTGAGAGCTCCCATCATTTGTCTGCTTGCTCTTGGTCTCCCCTGGCTCTGTGCCCATGCCAGTTCCTCAAGATCATAACTCACTTGCCTCCTCAAGCAGAGAGAAATCTAAATGGCAGGGATAAGGAAGAGCTTCTGGCAGGGAACGAGGGTGGCTGTGGTCTGAGCCAGAGCCCTGGCTTTCCAGCCTTCCACACTCACAAAATTTCCAACCCAGAAATGGCCAGCTTCCAGCTCCTACACTGGATTCCCCATGCAAGTACCAACACAAAGTCATGGCTCAAGCTGCCCTGAAATGGGAGAGGGAAGAGGAAGCTGGTGCAACCCAGAGGAGTCAGGACCATCTCAGCAAAAAGCTACTGAAAACTTAGGTGGGTCCAGAAACATCAGGACAAGATGTTACTGCCTGTCTGACTCATCCCTAGGAGTAAACAAACAGCAGTGGCAGTGTACAGCAGAGGCAATGACAAGACCAGGAGGTGCCGTGCAGCCAAGGAAAATACTCTTGGCTTTTTACTTCATGCAAGACAAAAAGCTAAGCTCAGGCTCAGCTGCAGGCTGTCCAGGACTGATGAATGTTTCACAGGGGGCCTGGGTTTGCAGGGAGCCCAGGACTGCTTACAAGCAAGCCCGCTCAGGTGGCGGCAGGCTGCAGTCAGCGCTGGCCCAGGGTGTTGGGCACAGCAGACTGCTCAGCCCAGAGCTTGGCTTCCTAGCAAGCCTCGGGCCACATTTCAAATGAGCTTGTTGTTACCTTCTGAACAGCTCAACAGGAGGTGTTGAGCTGTTGAGTCCAGCAATATCTTTCAGTGACCTTGGGGACAGTGTTTTCCAGCAAGTCCTGCATTTCAAGTGAGCCGAAGCTTTGTGTTGAATGACTCCTCTGTTACACTGTGTGGCCTTGGGACAGTCACATGTTTGTGCATTCAGCACAAACTGAACCTGCTGTTCCTGTGCCACTCTTGAGGCACACCACAGTATCCCACAGTCTCTCTCTCCACTGAGTGCCTGGGCAATGTTCCCTGCTTTGCACATGCGCAGCACCAGAAAAGCCAGCAGCATGGAGGAGCCAAAGTCTTGCACCTCCCAGGGATGTTGTGCCTGGAGGAGGTCCTGCTCATTTACACATGGCCAAACAGGCAACCGGCCCTGTTCTGACAGTACCAAAACCAACTCTGCTGGTTGTCATCAACATACTTGAGTGGGAGCACTGAGGGGGAGCTGAACCCGTGCCTCTGCAGAGAGCACCACAGCTCTGCTTATACCAGGAAACAACCCTGGTCTCCCGTTCATCTTTTCATTACCGTTTGCAGGATTAGGAAATTCAATCTCTTGTCTGGAGCAGACACGTAAGAGATGGTTGTGGGTCAGAGCTGCCAGTAATGCCACTAATGCACTTTCAAGGACTCTCCATAGCTGCATACCATTGTCTTCAAGATGAGGGGAAAAGACAAGTGTTATTTCTGCCCCAGGAAGGCAGAAGACATTAAATCAACATACTGGGAGCTGATGAGAAACAATGGAGGCATCAGGACAGCGCAGAGAAAGGGAGAGTTATGAGACCTGGATGCTGTGGGCCCAAGAGGCACAGGGACATGCATGCTAATTTTGCCTTCCTCCTGCAGTCCTAAGGCTCCCCATGTGCAACTGGGCCATTGACTCTGTAAAAGCAGTGCTGCTGGGAAAGGATGGTGCTATGCCACTGCCAGCTGTACCCCTGTGAGGGTGGGGTGCTGAGTTCCCCTGCTGTGGCAGGATTTCCAGCTAGGGGCCATGCTAGGGGACACCTTGGCTGAGGGATGGCTGCAAACTTCTCTCCCCTCACCCCCACAGGAAGCACAAGACCTAGAGGCTGTTGCCGAGGAGGGGGACACATTTCCGTACAGGCAGCAGAAGCTCTCCCTCTGGATTGCAGCTTTGCCAATACCCAAGGCAAAGGGCACAGACTGCTCCCTCTCATTGTGTTGAAGAGCTCAGATCTTGCTTTAGACAGTTTCCTTGGGGTGTATTCCCTGGACAGCAGTGGCTTTGTGAACATCCCCTGGAAAACACTGAAAATGTGCAAATTCTTCATGGTCTGTATGTGAGTGAGAGCAGGACAAAGCTTAGAAAACAGTTACAGGCCAAAGACAAAAGCCCAGGCTCACAGGGAGGTGAAGAAACACCAGGCATAAGCTTGGAGATGCTGTGCTAATCCTAAATGCCTCAAATGGGGAGGTGGAGGGGAAGAAAGGTTTTTTTCCATATAGTCCTTTTCAGGGAAGAGCAGACTGAGTTTGATGGCTGGACTTGAAGTTAAAGGGTTACAGCCTCTCATGGAGGCAAGTGAAAACACAAATTGATCAAAGCTGCCGTTTTTTACCGATAACTTCTTTGTTCAGGGGCACTAGCCACTCTTCATACTGATTGTCTCAGTGCATAATCGCCATTGGCAGCTTCCCTCGCCCTCTCATAAAGATCCTTTGCATGGATTTTTTTCTTTGCAAATGCATTTCTGGGGACAATAAGAAAGTTGCAGCATAAATTAAACAAGATGCCTGGAGACTCTGAATCAGAAATAATGTAGAGGAATCTCTGAGTGAGAGGAGAAGGAAGAGGGAAGCTAAATGCAGTGCCTGCCTGCTGGCTTCTCCCTTGCCATGCTCACACCAATTAAGTGTAGCAGCACAGACAGGGTGGCCAGGGGAGCACCTTTGTGCACAGATGCTAATTTGTTCGCTGGCTTCAGCACACAATTAATGAAAGTGCTGCTCCACACATTCCCAAAACCAAATAAGAAACATTTGGAGGCTCAGAGAGTGGAAAGGGTACACACAAGCCTGGATCAAAGGCAAGCTGGATACAGGGGAGATTTGTACTGTTCACCTGGCACTTGCCATCAGGATCACCAGTCACTATAAATTTAAGTCCTCTTTTGTCATTCAAAACTTTATGCTGCCATTACAAAATAAGCAGAGGGAAGAAGAAACTTTTAAAGGCAGGTGAAAGAAGTGTGGGGGCATTGAACTTAAATCCAGGAGAAACAGGCCTCATGAGTCTTACACAGAGTCCTAATGTCAATATGGTAGAGAGAGGACAAGGAGATACCTGTTTTCATAGTAAAATACTGGGCTTAGCTGTGACAGGTGGATGGATGGATGGATGGATGGATGGATGGATGGATGGATGGATGGATGGATGGATGGATGGAGAGTCAGATTGCTGTTTCTCCACTCCCCCCTTGCTCTTCCCCTTTATTAGCTTAAATGTTGAGTTTTTTTAAAGGATAGGAGCACGCAGAAATTAAATGCTCACTCTCAAAATGAAGCTGACATGAACCTCTGGCTTTGAGGATGGATTAGTTTTGAAGGCATAGTAGGCACAAAATGAGGCCGGTGAGGGCTGGCAGTGGAATTCCCAGTAGGGACAGGTTCCTTTAAAACACAGATTAAACAGGGAGGAAATGCACAGTGTATGAATATGAATTGATGCTGGGCCTTGCCTGGTCTCGCTTCATTTGATAAAGCGCATTTCCTTATTGCATGTCAATTATTTACATTATTTAAATATGTATCATCAGATGAACATGCTAGCCCTGAAACAGATGAACAGATGCACACGGAAACACACCCATGCAGCAGGACAGGAGGAAAGGAGTCACACACCAGTCTATCAGGCAGATAATGAGTGGATACTCCTGTGCTCAGTGAGTTGTGAGGCACAGGCACCCCTTTGCCCAGTCCCTGATGCATTTATTGTGCTGCCCCTGCAGAAGAGTCGGCTCTCCTCAGAATAATTTGAATGCAGGATCTGCTCAGCGCCGCGGGAATGTCAGCACCCGGCAGGAGCCCCGCTCCTCACTGGTGCCTCTGCTAATCTCCAGTACGTGGAACTGCTTGTCGGTGAGATAGTTATTCCTCTTTCATCTGCACAAGTTCACAGCAAAGGAAGCGCAGTAGAGCTACATTTAAATTAGATAAAATCCCTGTGCCCAGCGATTCTCCAAAGTTTGTGTTATTAGTAAAGATGTTAGTAGTCGATATCACACTGTTCTGGTCTCTACCAATGTATAAAATCCTGCTCCGAATTCTCCTGAGACAAAATTGTTTTCCTTACGTGATTCCCATTCTTACAAGGAATTTCTGTCCACGGCTTCTGCTCCAGGTGTATGAAGGTATGGCACAGGCTTTGCAGCAAGCACCACCACCTCTCAGCTCTGCTATTTGCCTTTAACTCATTAGGCAAAGTTAAGCTCTACTCTAAATACACTGACCAGGCTTCAGACAAAATGTAGACCCAAATTTGGCAGTTTGCCTTGGCTGCATGGCCTGGATACAGAAGGAGTCAAATTTTTCCAAGAGCCATTTGTGCTCTCTGCACAAAGGCAGAGAGAGCTGTGTACAGGTCTTGCATGCTGAAGGTTAGGACAAGGTTGGACTATGGATATATGGACAGGCCCAAGACAAAAAGTGGATCCTGCTGAGCTTTACACTGTATGATTCCTCTACCCCAGGCTCCTCCCAGCTCTGAGAAAGTTCAGAACAACAGGGATGTTGACTGGATTACGCTAGTTCTGGTGAAATGCTCCTAAAAGAGCAAGTAGGATGTGGTAAAACAGGTAATTTTGCTGATAATTTTACTAGTGAAAGAATAACTAAATACTTCCCTCAGCACAAAATATTGATGGGTCAGATTTTTGGCAGGTGTGAAGCAGCGTAGTAGACAGTACTC
Source organism: Oxylabes madagascariensis (assembly GCA_013400675.1). NCBI lineage: Eukaryota > Metazoa > Chordata > Aves > Passeriformes > Timaliidae > Oxylabes > Oxylabes madagascariensis. Next base: position 22,436 of record VYZR01096002.1, read on the forward strand.
CAGTATGAACCAGCTGAGGTGTTTCCCAGAAAAGCTGACCAAGGCAATTCCATTTGCCCTCCTGTGCCCTTGACCTGGTGCTGCCCACCATAACAGGGGCTGCAACAGCAGGCTGGGGAGCAGCCAGCCATCCTCTACCAAAACAGCAAACCCAAGGAAGCACTGCACAGCACACACAGGTGATTTGCATAATTGACACAAAGCAGCATCCTGCTGTACAAATCCTCTCCCTGCAGTCAGGTAATCTTCCATTCCCATCTTCATCCTGCAGTCTCTTTGCTCCTCCTTTCCATCCTGGGAGGGCTTCCTCCTACTCACCCATCACCATCCTTCATTCCCACCCAGGCCTTCAGTTTGTCTTCATACCAGAAACCCGATACCTCCATTGCATCTTTCCACCTCTCTGTTCTTCCAGCCACCTACCTACCACTCCCACAGGCAGAAAGATCCATGAGAAATGAGGACATTTCAGTAGCTGAATGGAAGGGAAGGGGGAGATGGTCATTACCCATCTGAGCAGCCTGCCAAACCCCCCAAGGGACATCACAACAAAATCTGTTCCTGGAGAAACATACCTAGAGGCTGCAGCTATTGGTTTCAGATGGCTGCCAGGTGACAGTCATGTGTGCCATCTCAAAACACAAAGCTTTGCCTGGGACTGAGCACTCAGCCTAGCCACAGTGGTGGCTGTTCTCCGCAGGCACAAGAACAACTCTCTGTGCTCCTGAGGTCAACCCATTAAGTGATACGAGAGGCATGCTGGGTGAAACATTAAAAAAAACCCAAACAACAACAACAACAAAGAAAAAAAAAAAAAACACCCCCCCAAAAATAACAATAACCCCACCATTTATGCTTTACATTCTGTGCAGCTACAGCAGGCCAGGTCTAGAGCCAGCATGCATCTCTCTGCATCTCTGTCTCTGTCAGTGGGCATCTCTGCCTGCCGCTGCTCAGCGCCTGCAAACAGCTGGTATGTGCCCATTTGTTGCACTGACATCTGTCCACAGCCACCTCCTTCAGCTGGAGAAGCTCAGCTCCTGTTTATAAATAATTGCCCAAGCAGCTGCTGGCAGGCCTGGGGAAAAGAACTCAGGAAGGTCACAGAGCAAATGCAGAGCCTCCTGCAGAGCACAGATGTGTTGTGCGCATGTCTGAGTGCCCCGTGTCTGAGCTATATGGACTCCTCCGGGCCCTTACTGGGGCACAATTCCCTCACTGCCTGGGGTGGCAACATGCTCAAGTCCCCAACCCCTTGTACAAAATTCAGAGACAGGATGGGATGACTACCACTGCACCTGGTAGTGCCATGGGAAAATGGCCCTGGGCCATGCCAGCCACAAGCTGAGGAGCAGAGGCTGTTTCTTTGTTTCTCTTCTCATCGCCTGAACTCCATTGGTTCAGATCAGTTTGAGCTCCTCTGTGGCCTTTTGTCACTGTCCTTTCTTTCAAAAGCTCTCCTCGGGCTCTGGCTGCTCAGGGAAGCTGCTGGGGCTGGGGCTGGCCAGGCAGTGGGCAGGATCTGACAGGGAGTCATGGTGGGGTGGGGCACTTGGCACTGGGGAGACCAACCTGCAGATTCCTGCCTGCTGCCTGTGTCCTGGGCAGGAGCCCACTAGGCCGAGCCTTTCTTAGGCAGAAGAAATGGAGATCCTTGCTGCTGGGTTCCAAGCCAGTGCTACTCAGCACTCAGCCCAGCTCTCTGGCTGTCAGAAGTACTGGGGATTAAATACACCGTCATGTGTAAATCCAGTGTTTAAACAAATAATTCTCTCAGAATAACAGGCAGGCTTTTCCACATGAAGCAAAGCTGACACCTGACTTTTCACCTGACTTCTCCCAGGAGAATATTTTAATGAGGCCCACAGCTGTAGTATCACACAGAGAATATTAACAATGCTAATTACCTAAAGTTTAGCCCATGAATACTCAAATAACCATACCTTGGAGATGAATTGTTGTTTTGGCCCAAACGAGGCAGCAATGGCTTGCACCAATGGCTTGCAAAGTGAATCAAGGCTTGTGAGAGCATCAGAGGTAGCGTTAGGCACAGAGACTGGCAAGGCAGCCTCCACAGCAGGGCTGGTAAATAAAACAGGTGCCTGGACAGAAGGCAATCTGAGATTGCAAAGAGAAATTGCCTTCAGGTGGCCAAATCTGTCCTGAGAAAGCACAAAAGGCGTTGATAGGTCTCTCAGCATCATACCATACAGGATCTGTGCAGAGAAAAAAGGGAGAATATTGAAGGAATTCTTTGCCAGGCAGCTGTAGCTGGCACCAACTGAGCCTTGCACTGTGCTAGGAGAAGCCAGAAGTCCACAAAGATATACAATGTGTGAGCAAGGCCTTGCCTGGAAGAGACCCAGGCCTTTGCTTTGTACCGTATGTGCAGTCATCCTGCAGCTCCAGGTCACCGCGGAGGCGCGCGGGTGTGCGAGGATGAGTGCTCTGAAGCGACCAGCTCGTGTGCTCTGCCCCCAGTGCCAGAGCTCCATCTGTGGCTCCGTAAATACAGCACTGTGTGCTCTGCTGCACGGAGCTCAGCTGCCGCCCCAGCCTTCAGCTCCTCATCGCAAACGCTGCAGGGCAACGCACAGCCAGGGCCATCGTGCAGCAGAAAAGGAGGCTTGGTCCACCCAGGTGTCTCTCGGAAAGAGATGGGAATTTCGAGCAGTCTGTGTTGCTCAGCTCTAATTGAGCACAAAAACATCACATGACAGGCAATAGCCCATTAGCAACACTGCATGCTGAGGGGCCTTTTAATTATTTTTGTGTTCCCAGAGGACTACAGAATGCTCTTCGTAAGAATGGCGTGGGAATGCCAATTAGGTGGCCTCCAGCCCTGCTAGACAAGGTCTGGTCACATCACCTTGCGTCACAGGCTGAACCCTGCCCTCCATTTTCTCCCCAAGTCTGCCATTCTCTGCCATGAAATATTTATTAAAGGGAACTGCTGCCTGTCGCAAATGGTGAGTCTCCCGTCTCCTTGCCAAGGTCAGGCGGCTGGGGAGGTACCTTTGCTCCACACAGCATCTCTGTGAGACTGATGGGTCTTTCTTCCATTCAGCACAGCCAGGCAGCCTTGGGAAGGAGTCTCTTTCAGTTCCTATGGATTCTTATTTCCCAAGAATAAGATGGGCATGTAAACAAATCACTAAAGCAGAGGCTGTGCAAAAGTGAGCTATTGTGGTATCAGATAGATGCACTAGGGCATTGCAGGAGCACGTAATAAAAAGCCACTAAATCAATTTCTGCTGTGATGAAGAGCCACATTCAGTCTTTGCAATCGTTGTGCCTTCTTAGGAAGCTTCTACACTTAGAGATTAAATCCTGGTCCTACAGAAGTGGATGGGAGGTTCACCCTCTTCTGATGTGGTGCTAGGTTTGCACCCACCTGGAGTTTAGCTGGTTTGCTGAATTTGATTCAGCTGGTTTGCTGAATTTGGATTTACTGCTTCATATGGCTTTTGTACCAGAAAAATGGCGAAGGCTTCAACCACAAGCTGTTTGATTATCTTTTATCAACTGTAGTGAATGAAATAAGCAGGCACAGCTTAACTTGCCCAAGGACTTCGGTTAAGGTGGGTGTCAAAGAGATTATCTTCCCCCCATGGACAGATACTAAAGGGGTAGGAAAATAAATCTGAGATTAGGGATAAACTCTATTAAAATAAGATGTGAGAACCAAAGTATGGGATTGGATGTGGAGATAACCTTCCCTAATAATGACCTCTAAAGGAAGTTTGGAGGCCAAAAATATGAGGACCAAGGTGCATATGGAGTGTGTACCCCACAGCTGGGCTCTGCCTATTCAGCTAGATGCTTCAGTACAGCTAGGGCTGGAAGTGTAGCTTGTTCTCTGCGGCGGCTGGTTCCTGGCAAACCTGCAAACCTGGCCCTCCTTTGCTGTCTCTCTTGACAGCCAGTGAGTCCCAGCACACTTGTTCTCTCCTTGCATGGCAGCTGTCCCATAGTGCCAGTGCTTTCTGGCTGTCCCCTCTGCCCCTTCTGGCTCTTTGGATGTGTTCTAGGTTGTGGGGATGGGAGGGTGGGAGCATGGAGAAGCTGCAAACACTGCCCAGCACAGGACCACACCACAGATTTATGCAGAGGCTTAATGATGTTTTCTGTTTTGTCTCTTTCCTTATCCCTTCCTAGTTATTCCTAACATTTTACTTGCTTTTTTGACACCTGCTCAGCCTTGACCTGTCATTTTCTCAAAATTAGCAACGATGCTGAGATCATTTTCCCGTGAAGTGATGGCTGATTTAGAGCCCCTCATTATGCATGTATAATTAGGGTGTTTCTTTCCCCCAGAAGCATTACTGTGCATTTATCGACAGTAGATTTCATTTGTCATTTTACAACTCAGTTCCTCATTATCATGAAAAACTTCTGCAGCTTTTCACAGTCGACTCTTGTTTTGACTGCCCAGAACAGCTTTTCATTCTCAGTAAACTTCTCACCTCACTTTTCCTCTTCTTTTCCAAATCACTTTTAAAAAGATTTAAAAATACATGTCCATCTTAGATCTTTGGGTGATTTCCTCCTCTGTGAAAACATATTTTTTATTTGCATCTTTTGCTCTACTATTACAAATACTATGTGTCTTTTATTGCAATCACTCCGCTGGTAATCACATTGTTTTTCAATAGCACTGCACTGGAAAAAGTGGAGACAGACATTACAGAAATAAAACAAGCAGCAGTCCCATTTTTAGGACTTAGTAGACAAGGTATATTAGTTTTGATCTGTGATTTTAATTATCTTATAAATTCCTATCTGTAAATTTCATCTCTCACTGTATGTTGCGTAATATAGCTTTCTTTTTTCTTTTTTTTTAATGTATCCATTTCAAAGTTCAATATGCCATTCCAGTGACTAGTGCTGATAAAATCCTCATCTGGATTCAAGACATTGGCAGAAAGACTAACTCCTCAAGTCTCTGGCACCAAGGTAACGTCTTGTCATAAATCCATAGGAAACCAGATTTCATTAGTGCCCTTGGTCATGGAATTAATTGTTTGCTCTGGCATTGAGCACCTGAACACGGCTTTGGGCAGCAGGAAAACCGGAGGCATTTTAATGCTGTTCCTCTGCTGTGTTTTACTTGATTTTTGTCTCAGGATTATGAGATGCCAGGGATGTAAAACAGCTACCGGAAAGACAACAGCTGCCAGAAACAGAGCCTTCTGGTTTGTACTTGGAGCTGTGCATACTGTGTAGAGTTAAAAAAAAATAGTGCTTAGAATAATTTAAAGCAGAAATCTGTTACGTTCCTTCAAAATTACCCGTGCTTGGTTTAATAGATGCTGGATTAATTGCGTGCTGTCTGAGAGCTTTTGTTCCCCTCCGGAGTGGCTGTGGTCTGTGCCACAGAGGTGAATGCTACTCTACTGTATGGCAAATTTGACATTGAAGGGCTCTTTGTAGAAATAAGACTGCCATTCTCTCCCATTGTCCCTTTGATTAAACTGTGGCAGCAAAAGAGACAGTTTTGATGGTTGTTTTCATATTGTGGGCATCTGGCTACTAAGAGCTGGGCTGAGATCACCGAATCACGAGCTGCTTTAGAGATGTCTGTTTATGCACGCCGATCCCACAGTGATGTGATCCAGGAAAGTATTTGGATATGCACATTGAGGGGGGCCAGGGGGCAGGGAGGAGAAACAATTTCTGGGATGTGTGGTGAGGACCATTTGTTACCTGTGTGTGCTGCTGTTTTCCAACACAACTCCTCTGGTACCCAAACCCACCACATTCCAGTACCCCTGAAATAACCCTGGGCTGGGGATGCTTTTCCTTCACTTTCACATGAACAGGCTTCCAGTGATCTCTGAGGGACTTTGCAGTAAAAATAAAGGAACTCTAATATACTACACGTGGACTTATTCATTAACTGCTCCCCATTTAAAACCTCTTTTGCAGATACTCACACCTGTGTGAATCAGCACTCAGTGATGGCTCAGTCATCCCTCAGATGCTTCAGCGTTGGTCGCAGGGACTCTGTAAGATTATAATGTCTTCTGGACTAGGTTGCTGGCACCTTCTGTTTGCTGAAAAAACTTTAACACACAAAGTTTTTCCCAAAATTTTGACCATCTCTTTTGGTTAGTACCAAAGCAAACAGGGAAGATCTTGGGAAGAGGGCACTCCCATCTCTTTCCACAAATCTGTTATCCAAACAGATACAAAGGCTACAGAAGCATTTTTCCTTGAACTTTTAATTGAAGTGCTTTAATATAAAAAAAACAGTACATACAAGTTCTAAACTCCTGTTTTCTGCAGTTGTTTACACGTTTTCTAAGTTGCAACAGAATATTAGCTATGTAGGTAGTCAACACTGCTAACAAACTACAGTACAAGTTACTAATAACAGTACAAGATGCTCGGAATACATTCTTGCAAATGTGTATGAATACCAAAGAAATCCTGTGAAGTTGAGAGGCTTCCAACACCCATTTTCTTCTCCTCTCAAACCTCAGTCGGATTTCACTCACAGGTTTCCTAACCACCAAAACACGGAAGGGCTGACCCTTGGCTGGTGCAAGCTGCGGTGGCTCCATTGGCATCCGCAGAGCAGTGTGAGTTGCCATGATTCACTCTGTGCTCAACAGACACCTTCTGGCGGGGTGAAACACCATGCAGGTTTCCATGCATGACAAACTGATGGGCCTTCTTGGTCAGTGCTGGCTTAGCGCGTTAAACAATATATACTTTCTGAGGGTTTCAAGGCTGATCTCTTTCTCCAAGAAGTAATCAGATCAGGATTACTGAAGAACAATCAGGAGCACCCCAGATTCTCATACTGCTCTAGATAAAGCTGGGCAAATTTCCCTTAAAAAAAGCCAAGTTTTGAAGCCACCCCATCACCTCTCCTCCCCCACAGAAGGCTGGCAAAGCTGTCAAGCACTTAATAAAACTGAATGTGAGATAAGAAGAGCAAAGGTCCTCCACACAAGCCATGTTAAAACAAATCTCTACATACAAACATTGTAACAATACAGTCACTTCAGAGTTCCAAAGAAAGGTTCACACTTTACAAAAGAGGAAGAGGGGGGAAAAAAGTAACACAGGAAGCTGTCCTTACAATTATGTACTGGTTCCCAAACCTGTATGTAACCTTAGTCTGTGGCCGCCAAAAGTAAACAAATACCTAGCAAGACAGTGTAAACTCTGATGAGGCCTCACGGGGTGTAGCAACAGGCAACCTGGAGGCAGTGTACATAGCTGAAAAGGAATTTGAAAGAGAGACAGACATTTTCTCCTATTCTGGTACGTGTACATAACCAAAGACACAGTGACAAATACACTGCAGAGATGGGTCTTTCCAGCCTTTGAGCCCACCTATTTGTCACCCAGGATTGGTCACTGAAGGGTTTTTCCTCTGAAATTAGATGGTATATGGGGTTTTCTTCAGGCAGGAGCCCTTATGTTTTTCCCCGTTCTCAGTTGTTTTGACTTGTCTCTGTACCTGCCATGTGACTGATAGGACATTTGGGTTCATCTGAGACTGCTGGGTTTTTCTTACAAGCGTCAATACAATCAATACAAAATCTTGTGGCCCTGAAGACCAACATTTCAGGGGCATAGTTCAGTCAGCAGCACCCAAAACTCCTCCAGGCTATTCACCAACTGGCATTGGATTATTTTGGTGGGAAGCTACAGAAGCTGGTGAACCCATGACAAGGTTAGCGTTTCAATTCATCAGCACATCAGGAAAAGACTGAGCATTAATGTCTCCAGTTCAGAGTACAGACACAAAATTAAAGTTCACTTCTGCTGCAAAGAGGATAAAAGGCTATTTAGAGGATACAGAAGTTGGCATATTGTGGAAAACATGGTGGTGGCTCACAGTAAGAGTTCTTCAGCTGTATTGCATTTTCAGTGACTTTGATTTTCTATTCATGTTAATTTGTAAGTATAGTTTTCTCCAACCACATTTTCTTGACACCACAGTTATTGCATTACAAAAGCCACTACAATGCAATCACTCAACATACACATACATGTTGTATAGATAGGGGTATGTACAGCCAGGAAGTGGGGCAGCTTCCAATGCACAATTTGTCTTTTCCATAGGGGCAAGCAGATCCCAGTTAAGTGAGACAGAAGTGATCTAGAGCATCTTCAAATGTTGGAAAGAAGGCTGTGGGTATATGAGCAGATAGAAACTCCAAAACCTTAACAACAAGAATTAACGCTAGTGGAACCTCTCCTGCTTTGTGGCTAACTCAGTTACTCTAAAATGATTCTCACCTCAAATAATTTTAAGATGCAGAATGTGCAGTAAGTGCAAAGAAAGAGGTGTCTTCCCCTGTGAATGCAGGGAATGGATGTTCTTTCTCAGTATTGCCTAGAGGTTACCCAGTATACCTGCTCTTCCCTAGCCCACTGTCTTTATAACAACAAGTCTTTTGCTTCAATGCCTAACGGTAAGGCTAGACTATTTCATTACCATCAAACTTCAAGGTTAATATATTAGAAGACTGGAAACAGATGCCCTGATTCTTTTAAAATAATAATGCATGGTACACTCAGTGCTTCTCTGCATCCTTTTTCCACAGAGCAAACCATCACAATGGCAAACTTTCCATCAGTTCTGAGTTGGCACAGCCAGTTCTAAGAGCTAAAATGTAGATCAGGCCTTCATAGTCTTTACTTCCCTTTCAAGAATGCTCCCTGCCCCCTGGAGAAACCAGTTCATTCTGAAGATTTCTGTGATGTAGACACTTCTGCTCTGGGATCTACAGCAGGTCATCAAATACCCTTATGCTGGCCAGTCATCAAGAGCATTTTTGATCACTTTCTGTATTTCTTAAACTATGTGCAAAAAAATACAACTACATACAATAAATTTGAAGGACTCTTTATCCTATAGCCAAGTTTATTTATTAGACTGGGGAAGAGCACAGGAAGGTACTCAGCTCCTCAAAAAGTTCTCAGAAATCAAGTCAGGAGCTTCTTATATTGTGGGATGTTTTTTCATCTTTATGCTGAGCCAAGCTTTAGCACACAACTATTGTGCATGTCACTGGCCTTGCACTGACAAGGCTTTACACAAAAAAATGTGATGAAACTTGCTGATTTCATCACTGCAACATTGAACATCATCCCCGGTAAATGACACTCCAAAGACCAAGAGAGCCCTTGGGTACATTTGTCTAACAACCTTGTCTTCAGACCACTCTGGACCTTCCATGGCCCATATAAAAGCCCTTCAATTTTTTGTAGAGGGCTTCCAGGACACAATCTGTCAACACGAGGCAAGCCACAGAAATGGGTGATGCCATGGCTGGACACACTCTATGGTTCTACTGTCTTTGATGACAAGAAGTAGGATGCGAAGAGTCGAGTTGGTCCCCAGAGCTCAAAGCTAGACATTGTTTAAAATACCTTTTTATTTCCAAAATGAGGGGATGTGATAGCAAAATCAATAAGGTGCCTCAAATAAAGGCCCTCAAGTTATTTTTTTAAGCCATTCTAAATGATAAACCAGTGCCAGATAAAGGAGTCAGCCTCTGAAGTCAGACCCCAGTTCTTGGATGTTTTGCTCTCAGACTGAATTATTCTTAAAAGGGGGAGTAACCTAAGAGCCTTTACGGTCTATTTTTAAATGAGAGGATATTTTTCATTTAAGTCTCTGTAACAGAATAATTTGAAAATAACTGAGGAAACCATGCAATCACAGATGATCTGTGTTCAGTGTGCTCTGCTGAAGCTGCTGTGACTCCACTGCATTAAGAAAAGACATACATTATTCTGTAGCAATTGTCCATGACACTGAGGCTTACAGCATAAATATTGCAATACCTCATCCAGTTTCTGTATGACACACCAAGTTTTATTGCAGTAATGTCTCATAATAGATGAAGGTGCTGCAGGGTCCTGTTTGGCCAATTGCTATAGGACCCTGGAGTGCATTTCATAAGCAGGGAATATCTCCCATGGGAAGGGAGTTAAGATGAGGACTAGATGCCAGGAGAACCAGCTAAAAGCTTCACGTACAGTCCTAGAAAAATATTTTCTGTGCCTCCCACCCCCACCTTCTCCTAGCCCCTCCATTAAATGGGAGGTTCGTTTCCTTGCTTGCAGATAGTGTTGGATGCAAGATAATGGAGCATGGCCCTGCCACGCACAGCAGAATGCCTCTAAATCAAGAAGCCAGTGTTCTTTGCCAATGTGACAGATTGAAAAATGCTTCTGGTACTTCCATGAGTGGGTTACTAAGCAACACTTTGGCTTCCAGGGAGTAGCCCTGCTGGATGTGAGCTCATGCACCGGCAGCCTGACCATATCCCAGCTGGAGCACTGGGGAAAGGAGGGTGTGTGTGCCAGCAGCAAGGCTGCATGGCTTCGCTTGGCTCTAACACAGGTTCCTTTGGGATGAGCTGTAATCACAAAGGAAAAATATCCCAAAGGTGACCATGGGCCTTCTTCATGGCTAAAAAACAAAGACATACTGTCAGGACATGCTGTTGGGAGAGAAGTACAGCTTGGAAGTAAAGCTTTAAAAACCTGTGGTGTATCCTGGGTGGCTGTCTCAGAGCAAATGATGCTGAAGAGGACTGACTCCAAGGAGAGATGCTAAAAATGAGAGGGGCTGGAAAAGATTTCCACATGAAGAGACAGAGAGATAAAAAATACTAGAATAGACTGGAAATGAGTAAGAGAGGGAAGAATGGAGCTGACTGAAGTGAGGTCTCATACAGGTGAGGAAAATAACATGCTGCCGTCCAATGTTTCCTGATATAGCAGTGAGGAGTTGTTTACAGAAAATCAGAAGGCAGTATACTGAAAATTGATGAAACAAGCTCAAACTCCTTGAAGTCAGAGAGACATTCGCCCTGGTTGCTGACTGTTCCATCATTAGTTTTTGCTGAGATTTCCTACTTTCCTTTGGAGCTTGTGACATGGCATCACCAGAGCCAGGCTGAGCCAGAACAGGGCATAAACAGACCAGACTTATAGACAGAGATAGAAATAACTGTTTTCTTGTATGTGTTGGGTGTGCTCAACTATCAAGCAGCCACACATCTTTTCATAAAGACTAAAGTCCAAGACTGAGACTTGGCATCTTCAAGGATACCACGCCAACCACCAAGTCAGTGGATGAATGTTGACTAAGAGCAGTTCAGAATCAGTCCCACTTTTTAGAGCATTGGTTTTCTTTCATGTATTGATAAGTCATGCTCCAAATACAATTCAGATTAAGTTGTAAGGGATAATGTTTTGCCCTATTTTGTTAGAATGCTGACACACCTTTCCAAAACAAGTAGGATTTTCTCTTTCTTCCCTCTTCAGTAATACTTACTATAAGACTCTAGATGTATTCCCAATCAGTGAGCAATGTTTATAGTAAATAATATTAGGATGATACACCTATATATATATATTTGTATATATAACTTAAAGTCTTTCAATTAAAAATCAATACCAAGCACTACACAGTAAGGCTGTGCCAGTGCCACTATTCAGAGATCATTACTTCAGCATTTTAAAAGTGAACTTACAAGATGATGACAAAACAGATTTTATCTGGGAGAAGTGCTGTGATGTCACAGATTTATCCTCCTTCTATTTTCCTTTAGAATAATGGGGACAATGTTGTCCCAAATCAAATAAAAGATCAGCAGTAAAGACTGTAACTCAATCTTCCTCACCCCCAATTTTAATTGTTGATGTTTTTCTTTTCAACCGCTTCTAGTTAAAAAAAAAAAAAAGAAAAAAGTGTATACCAATGGCACATTCAACCTGAAATGCCAGGTGAAGAAAAGGTGAACCAATAAATTAGCACATACACAAGCTTCTAGTTCTTAGAAGATCTGACTGAGTCGCACAGATGACAATTTACTTAAATATTCTTGGGCTTCTCTTTACATCTGCAATTCAATGAAATAAATTATTTCCAGGCCTATACCCATCACTTCTGACCCAGGCTGCAGTGCTGGAAGGAAGTCGAAGTAAACAGGAAGACTGTTGATCTCTGCTGCAGCAGAAGAAATAGAGTCATCAAAGTAAAGAGGAAATGTCTCTCACTTTTTTTAAAGAAGATTTTTTTACTAAAAAGTCTTTATGAACTACTGTACGGCCTTAATGCTGAGTTGAGATTATATAAGCACACAAGCTTGATTCTCTGCAATGATCAAAGGTTTGTTGAACACTTCTAAGAGAGAGATAAAATCTGATGGTTTGATTTGGACCTGTCTACTTCTGAATTGTTCTAAACCTTTCACATCAGTGTTAGTATACACTGTCTCTGAAATACTATAAGAAAAGAAAAAAATGAGAATGAACCAGGAAAGATATTCTGTAATGAAGCACAAAGGAGATAACACTTGAAAATTCCTCATGCACAGCCTTTCCAAAAGGATGCAGGGGCACATCTCTAGCGTTGCACTCCAGGAGAGCTATAAAGGAAGAGTAGGTTAGGTTTGACATTCGTGTCTTGTCCTTTGGTTTTCACCAGATACTTCCTTTTCACTGCTGCGTGCAAATTCTGCAGTGGGAGTACATTGTGAACATCCAAATGAGGTCCTGTGTCCAGCAGAAGCACATGTTAAGGCTGGAAACAGACCTGTGCTCCATCAGAATTCATGGGCAACAGGGGGTTTGGCCTTCCAGGCAGAAGATCTTGAGAAATGGAAGGGAAGTCCTTATTCTGTAGGCACAAGGATCCCTGATGAGAATTAGCAGTTTCAAAGTCTTACATGACAATAGCAGGAGTAGTCCTATCCTAGTGGACAAAATACTGGACTGTGGTTTCTTAGAGGTAAGCCATGGCAGCAAAGAGCCTTCAGACCACTACAGAAAGGAACGCTCTCCCAGCCAGCCAATTCAATCATTCAAGACATGGAAAGGAGATGAACATGAAATTAATGTGTCATCCTTTATCAGTCTTTCCAAATACAAAGAATAAAACCTGCCCTTCTCTCTCCCTAACTTCTGAAAGTGGGAAGAGATTAAATATTTCCTGAGTCACCGTGGAGGTGAAACCTATAGTTTGTTACAATGAACTGAATCAGATGGATGACTAGATTGACAGGAGTCTGAAAGAAAATATCAATACTTGAAAAATCAGCAATTTTCAGGTATGAAGTGTTTTATTTTTAACTTCATGCACACAAAGGGCAGTAAGCTGATCTGAAAATAGTAGTTTTCTCATTTCAAAATGGCAGTAGCAACATATATTCTAAATGCACTAATGTAATAACACTTTACATTTTCACCCAACATGGCAGAAATACACAACAAATATTAATAAAATTGGCTTGATTCCCCAGCTGCTAAATGCCTGGCATTCTCACTGGCATACAATAAAAGGGTAAAGCCTAAACCCCTCTGTCCCCTAGAGGTACTTGCTGTGCTTTACCTTCCCCTTTCCCCTCAGTTAACTGCCTCAATGCACAGTGGGGGGGACTGTGCAAACACCCCAGCGGTGCAGCTGGAGGGACAGGAGAGTGATGCACCTCTCCTCTACCCTGCGCTAAGGCTTGGCCATCAGGACAGCAAAACTGTGCTTGCACAACGTGCAGCCTGCCTCCTTCAAGACAGCCACTGACCCCAAGGGCTGAGGACACTGCCTGGGAGTGTCAGTCACTCTCGCCCTTGTCTGCAGTGCAGTGAGACCTTGTGCCCCAGCCAGCAGCACCAGAGAGAGAGCTGGGACAGTGCCAGCACTCTCTGCAAACCTGCTCCCCAGGAGCGGGGACATGGTGCTTTGGCCCTGGATGATGGCATCGGCGCTGGTAGAATGGGGACATTGCCTGAGCCTGCACAGCCCGGGGAACGTGATGGGGGAGTGGGCTGGGCAGCTGCACTTGTAAATCAGTCCCCTTCAAACCACAGACACCCCCTCCTCTCCCTGCCCCTCCAGCAAATCTAAGTTTATCTCATGTAAACCAGACCAGGTTTGGTGCCAGCCCTGCAAAGCCATTTAACTACTGCTGGGGCTGGAGGTCATTGCTAGTAATTATATCACCACTGAAGATGGATTTGGCTGCCTGCCAGTCACAACTCCTACCCTCTTTTACCAAAGGCGAAGCACAGCCACAGCAACTAAACTTTTTTGTTCCTTCTGCAGGGTTTTGGATCTTTCACATCCAACTCCTGTCTTGTCACCTGTTCCTATCTCCCAGGCAGCGTCATGGGCCCGTGGCTGGCAGAAATAAATGGTGTAAGGAACCGGCCAGAAGAGCTGGCTCTTCTTGCTCTGCCACAGCCTGGGTCTGCAGCACTGTGGTAAATAGCAGCACTTAGGGCTTGCACACTGTTTCTAGGCTCCACGTGCTTTGCAAAAACAGCTAAGAACTACCATCCTGCCTTTTCTCCAGAAGCAAGGCACAGATTTGAGTCCCTGCCCACAGCAGTGCCGCAGTCCTTGTTGTAAGTGGAAATAAGCCCCATGCTTTATAACTCCACATAAGCAGGGTGCGAGGAATGTCCCACTCCCAGACTGGCTCAGAGCAGCTCTGAGTGCCCCTGTGATGGGCAGCTGGACACAACCCACAGCACTGTGGGACAGGCTGTCCCCTCTCCGGGTCAGCAGCTGGGAACTGAGCTCCACGTTTGGCCTCAGTCTGTGAGGATCCCTGCCAGTTTGGCTAGGGGCTCCTTCTGCAGACACCCCTTATTTGGAGGGGCTGGGGCAGCACCCCTGCTCCTGCTGGGCAGCCATGGTCACCCTGCTCAGCTGCACACTCCCCTCCTCCTGCCACGTAAAAGTGCGAGATGCTAAGATCGTAATGAACCCACAACTGGTTAGAGGAGGGGGCTTTCCTGACCTGTCTGCCTGCTCCTCTCCACAGAACTTATTTTCCCAAAATTATAGAACTGGTCAACTGTTAAAATGTCAGGTGACTTCCTCGTGATCACCCAACAGCCTCCCATAACAACATTGAAAAGACAATCTATCTTTGAATCATGTTCTCCATAAGATTTATGTTTTCTTCCCTCACAGACTGGTGCCAGATTTTTCCCAATATAAATTACACTAACTTTAAAATTCAAATATTGAAGTGATTCTTTCCAAAAAGATTGAAACAATAGTTTTTGACTCTTTTGATTGTTCCCCCTTAGTTTTTGTATGAAATAATTTGCCAGATTGAACTTTGATATAGGAATAATCATGGTTCTCTGAAAAAGAGAATTTTTATTTTTTAAAAATAAATTCTTTCCACACAGAAAAATCATGCCCAGCTCTACCGGGAATTTTCTTGCCCCCAATGCACACTATCCTTCTAGCAGTGACAAGCCTTAACTAATATTCCTTTCTACCCCCATCCACTCCTCACCTCCCAAAAGACCTCTGTCAAAACACATGCTGTAGGTGTAAAGAAAATGCTACAGCCCCATAACACTGCATGATGCAGGAGAACCTTCCTTTGGGGCAGAATTGACTAAGCTCCTTTTAAAGAGATGAAAAATCATGATTTCAAAGTTATTTAGAGTAATATTTGCTCCAAAAGAACACACTTAATGGTGGCTTTCCTAGCTCAAGAACTGGTCTGAGATACGTTTACTGAAAGTAAACTGTGCACTGTAAACTGGATACAACAACACAGCTATGGAAGCACAGTTTAGGGGAAGATTAGGACCCATCTCATGTTTCTTAAAGGTATTGCCTTTTCCAGGCTATGGGGGAGGCTCTGTGACGGCAACACGTGTTCACTTCCTCAGTGGTACCACTTGGATGCCCCGTTCAGCGGTCATTTCTCCACCCCTCTGCTTTCTGAGTCCTCCCCTGCAGGTGCTGCCCTCCCCAGCCAGTCTTACCACCAGGGACAGAAAACTGGGCAGTGCAGCACACAAATGTGATGGAGGGAGAGACAGAGGCAAGCCATGGTTTCACACAATACAGTCGGAATTGTTCAATCTCTGGAACAGCCCGAGGTAGCCAACACCAAAGTAGATGCCATTGTGGGCATGAAGGAGGTAATGTGCAATTTAGTCCATCACTAAAGATGATTTTCTCTAACTGACCTTTTTTAGGTTATCCAAAAGGAGTTAAAAGTAGAAGGATCATGTGCATATGTTTAGCTAACATACTTTAAGGCCATTATGCAGACATGCTTGTATTCAAATACATCCTCTCCCACAATAAACATCTGTTTTCATAATAAGGCCAGGAAGAACAATTACATCATCCAGCCTGACTTCCTTTGTAATGCAAGCCTTTTTCAGTCAGACATTCCCGTGATTAAATAAGATTGTGTTTAATTAAAATACATCAAGGAATCTGTCCGTTCTTGATTTGAAGTCTTCGAGGCATGCACGATCTACCATCTCCTGGTAGTTTGCCCTGATTTGTGCTAAAATATTAATTGCCTTGCCTACACAGAAGAGTTTTGAAAAACACCAGAGTTAGTTCACCTCAGGGGCTGCCAACAAACTTGCATGTCCTGCCATAGCAAAAGAGAGAGCAGCACACTGAGCCGGAGCCCTCACATTGTTTAGTGCCTAGACCAGATCACTGGCAAGATTTGCCTGACAGCAGATGGTGTTGCCCAAGTCACACATCCCAGCAGTCATGCCAGGAGAACTGTCCCCAGTGGGGCAGCAGGTGACAGGGAATGTTACCTGTGTTTCTAAACTCCTCTTCCTTACCCCCATGGTAGTGCCACAACCTCTCCACATCTCAGCAAAGCTGGTGCATTTTTCATCTGGGAGGTCTGTCAGTATTTCTAAAGTGCACCAACACACATGGCTCCGAATGCATGCTAAAAATGTCACTGAGAAGTCTGTTCCAGCCCCTTATCTTGGACTCAGCTAGTGAAGAAGGGAGGCTGTAGCTGGAGGAAGTTCTTCGCATGGGAGAGCTTGTCTAATCTGCTGCCAAAGTTACCTGGAGCTGCCTGGCTACACAGCACACAGCATAAAGCTGGAGAGATGAAATACAGCTGGTTCACTGTGGGTAAGCACCCTGTCACACTGATCTCAGATGGCAAGCAATGCTTTGGCATTGAAGATCTAGCAATCTGTCCTTCTGTCATACCTCATTAGTGATGAAACTTCAACAAGGCCACGGAGGAGTATTTCTGAACATGAAAGATATTGTTGGCTGCAGAATGGTTGTGGAAGGAAAAAAAACAGCTCTGGATCAAAACCACAAAATAGGAAAGCAGGTATGCACAGAGAGCACAGCTCCTTTAGCAATGTCTCTCTCATAGGGATGGAGACCACTGAAATTCTGCACCAGCTGGTTTCCACCAAGCAGGCTACCTACATGATGAGCCACCAGTGTCTGCTTAACACACAAGCCAAAACAACACACGTCCTCTCTGCTTAGGAATGCAGACATTGTCCTACTCCTCCAAGGTCAGTGTAAACATCAGGACCCTGGCAGGCAATGGCCATTTTTATGATGGAAGTCTCTAGGTCCAGCAGGACTGGTAGCTGAGGACCGGCCCAAACACTAACCCACATCTGCTGATCCCACCACCAGCACCACCATAAAAGTTTCCTCCAGCACACACATTTCTCATTTCCAGTCACTCTTCCCAAAACACCCATTTTCTGTGAGAGAGCCCAGTGGTGTCTCTGGTGAATGCACACTCGCAGTCCTGGCCAGCAACAGGATTTTTTATCGGACTGAACCATGTAATGGTCCCAAAATGCCAGATCAGCAGGGTTCAACCACACCAACAGATGGATGTAAATGCTCATGGAGATCAGCTGTGTCCTCCAAGTGCTCCCCAGGGCCAGGCCAGTTCCAGACCGGGAGGAAGATATTTTATTTTATACAAGGGCTCAAGGCCCTTGTCCCGACAGGTATCAGACACCTGATGCAAGTGCACAGGCTTCCAGACTTTGCTCTCTCCAGACTTGATGCTCAAATTTCTTTGTGCTCTCAGCTCATTGAAGGGCTGTCACATGGAAAGCACAAGATATTGAATGAATTTTACAGGTAGCCAGTGCAACTGCTCCAGGAGAGACTTGGTCCAATACAATTAGGATAAATTCTTTCTACATTTTTTTCCTAACAGGTTAAAATACTCCTGCTGCAGCCTGAGAAGAGGCTGCAACAGTCGGCAGGAGAACCCAGTAGCTGACACAGCTACTTTTGGTGTGTAAGCTGAACAAAAGGGAAAGAAACTATCTAAAATAATGAGGAAAAGTGCACTAGGTCAGTATAGCTCATCCTAACTAAGTGTAATTAGCAGGAGAAGGAAGAAAAAATAGCTCACCAATATTGTTTTACAATGTCTTTCAAGTGTTTGGGGATGTTTGATTTTGCAGAAGAGTTTCAACCAATATAAACATGCCGAATATAATCTTCAGTATCTGTACTTACTTGTACCAGCAACATGAGTCACATGCTGCTTGGGACTCTCATAAATTTATATTATAAACCCACTTAAATCTATGCATAGAAAGTGATATACATCATACCCAGAAAATTGGTTATTCTGGGCTACTTGGCAGTTCAGGGAGTGGTAGATTTTTAACCTTAAAGATGTATTTTGTAGAAAATATTTGATGTACTTATTCTCTGAGTAATGTCTTAAATTATTCAAAGAGATTCAACTGCAATAATTTTTTTTTCAATGGATATTCTCACTTAATATTTCTTCATTTCACATATAAAGCTTTGTTTAAATAAAGTTGAACTATTCCTATTTAAATTTTTTAATCATTATGAAAATTCTTCTTTTCATGTTAGGTTCAGCAAATGATTCTTTTCTTTAGAGCTGGGGAAGGTTTTTAGACAAATTATGTAATTGGCCAAAAATGCAGTTGTAGAGAATTTGGTGGAAAATTATTTGGAAATTAAGTTAGATCTTGATAATTACTTTGACAAAAAACAGTAACACTTTGGAAATGCTGAAAGCCTGGATTAGGCAACACCCAGAAAATGCAGCTTTCAGTTGCAGAACATTTTAGTTTAGAAATTTCAAAAAATTAATCAAAGTGCTTCATTTGACCTTAAGCCAAAATTGTTCCTTTTTGCAACTTACATTGCAAAAAACCCAGACAATTTTTACTTCCTATGATCAGCTTAATATGACAGTTTTTCTTTTGTTCAATTTTCTGAGCTAAGCAGAAAGTCAGTTGCATACATAAGATTTTTCACTCAGAATTTTCTGAACAAGAAGAAATTATGTGTCTGGAAGGTATTGCTGGCATTGCAGCGGGACAGTATGCCTGAATATCCTGAATACCAAAGGCATTTCTAAGCATCTACGTGTGTGCACACCAGTACTGCTCTTCCTTACATTTAAAACAGATTTCTAATGATCTGCCAAATCAAGGCATTTGATTCAAAGGAGAAAGTGTCACCCCAGAAAGTTTTGATCAGTGCTTCTCTTAGTGACAATGTGCTGTTCATGAACTGGGAAGCATTGAACTAGATGCAACTCTCAGAGCACCCCTCTTAAGCACCCATGCATCTACAGTGTGGTTGCAGTAAAGCGATTTCCAGTCAAGCCTGTGAGGAGAAACACCTCTTGCTGCTTGCAGCTGAAGTACTCACCAATAATTCCTTGGGAAACATCTTACTACTTTTTCATTTTAAAAAAGACTGAACAGAAAGCACAAGGCCACAGAAAATTGACTTCTCCGTGTTGGCATAACAACCCTCCCCCTTCCATAATGCATGTGAGCCTGTTAATAGCAACAGCAACCATGCATAGCACTGAAGAGATTTCATCCGGATCATTGGGAAAGTACACAGTCCTAGTAGAGCCCAGGAGGTCTGGCACTGGTGACAGAAAATACCACAGGTACCTCTTCCTGTATTTGAGTGTCCGTTCATTTGGATGTGGGTTGTGTCTTTGTGTTCTGGATGGGAATTTTGTGCTGGTATGGCAACACCAGGAGCAAGGTGTTTCTTGATTGCTGGAGCTCCTCAGGCCTGGTAGCCAAAAGCTGATGCTCTCTCTCTGAGCAGCTCCTGGCACAAATGACAACTCCAGCTCCCTGCAAATGAAGAAATCCTTCTTATAGGAGTGACATAAAATCCAGGCACTCAGAGTTCATGTTAAGATTGACTTGAATAGTGCATCAGATATTCCTAATATTGAAATTGCACGTACTTTTGTGAAGCAGCCTCTGCTGCCCTTGCTTTTGCGTCCATAGGCTTTCTACGTGATCTGCAATGCTGCTGGAGTGTGGATTGCAATGAAGTGTTTTATATTTTCACACTTTCAGTAAACCACTTCCCAGCAGAACAGAAACCTTTAACGAATTATTATCTGCACTTCAAAATCTTCCCCTCCTGATTTAGCTTCCTTTTTACCAAAGTTACAAACATTAGCTCCTGAATGCATGATTGTTTTGTAATTATTCTTGTCTGCCCCTCATGTAAACCACAGTCACTCGCACTCACAAGTCTCCTCCAATTCTACTGCTCTCTGAGGATGTTAGTCAGAGAACCTCTAATGGTAAGAGACTGGTTCCTCTGCTCCACAGCCAAGTGACAAACTCCAACCATTCATAGTATAGTCAGATTGAACCCCCTGCAGAGGTCATTAACTACATACCAAATGTAATACAGACCACAAACCCCTCACCCTGCCAAGAGAGAAACATATCAGAGCAAGGAAGGTAATTCCCTTTAATCCAGTCTCCTGAAAACAGGCTCTCAGATGTTCCAGAGTGGATCTCCCTGTCTGAGGCTTTCTCTCTAGGACTTTGACTTCTTTAGAAGTCCAAAGAAGTTCAAAACACCTTTCTGAAATTTTTCCCTTCTCCACAAAGACTTTATTGTGATTTTCAGAGCAGATTTCAGTCATGTATTACCTTCTGGGGGCTCAAAGACTGGTGGATTCAAGCAATACATGTGATAGCCACGGTCACAGTCATCACAGAAGAGCAGCTGGTCCTGAGACAGGTTTGTTGGAGAGACAGTAGGGACACAGGGAGAGGAGGAGAGGAGAAGAGAGAAAATTATGTAAATTAGTCTCTT